>JANHZU010003752.1:36962-47298 GCA_032468055.1 Acrochordus granulatus
GGATTTGTTTTCACATTTTGTCTCTCATAGTTGAGGTATACCTATGATGACAATTACAGGTGTCTCTCATCTTTTTAAGTGGGAGAACTTGCACAATTGCTGGCTGACTAAATAATTTTTTGCCCCACTGTATATCTTAAATTATGGTTTACAAACCACAATGGCCCATAAATAAATTAAACCCTATTGTATCATTATGAACATTCGTAGCCAAAGCCATAACTGGGAGATTTGTGCATTGTACTAAATCACCCCATCCAAAGAACGTGATGCTTTAATGCATATCTTAGAAATATTTTATAGGGTTTGATATCATAGTGTTGAAAATATGCACAATAGTAGGATTTCAGCAATCTCATTTTAGTTGTAGTGTAGTTTTACTTATTATCACAATATTTTTAAAGTTTTTATTTTTAATTCAGTTTAAAGTGCTTAAAGATAATGTTCAAGCTAGGCTAATGTCTTTATAATTATCTATCCTCCTGGATTCAGTTCATAAAAATATAGCGTTATCAACCAGCTGAGTATCTATCATGAGAAATTATTGAAGGAAGCACAAAAGTAGGAATTGAATTTCAAGCTGTAAATATTGAAATTTAATAGCTTTTAGATACATAAAAGTTATAAAGATTAATTCAGGTTAAAACACAATATTTATATATGTTTATATTTTTATTTGTATGTATATATGAGAATGATTTTAACCTGAATTAATCTTTATAATATATATACATCTAAAGGCAATATGCACATACACAGGCATACCTCAAGAGATATTGCAGGTTCAGTTCCAGATAACCACAATAAAGTGAATATCGCACTAAACTGAGTCAGATAATTTTTTTATTCCCAGTACATGTAAAAGTTATTGTTTACATTATATTGTAGTATATTAAGTTTGCAATAGCATAATGTCTAAAATATGTACACAACTTAATTAAAAATACTTTATTGTTAAAAATGCTAATCATCATCTGAACCTTCAGTAAGTCATAATTTTTTTGCTGATGGAGGATCTTATAAAGTAGTGCAATATCCACAAAATGCAATAAAACAAGGCACAATAAAATGAGGTATGCCTGTAAATATTACTCTGTCTGTCTGTCTGTCTACTATCACTAGAGCTGATTTCCATAATTCTTCACATATTCCCATAAGCACTTCTTAAATGAAGACACCTCTGTTGCTTAATTGGCCCAAAGGATCATGATACATGTTTCCATTTTCTGTTGTCAGAGAAAGATTCTTTCCAACTGCTTGGCCTACAAGTAACAGAACAATTGTTTAGTGTTCTCTGGGAAATGGGAACACTAGATTTTTCATTCCTTTACATTTATTACAATAGATACCAGGCACAAATAACAAAGACTTCCCAAAGATGAATGATGTTACTATATGAAATAATGAATACACCCTTTTTTGCTTTTCTGAATACTCTTTTTTTAAAAAAATAAAGGAGCAAAAATGAAGAATAGAGAAATTCTATGATGGTACATAAAGAAAAGCCACATCAATATCCATTAGTTTGGGGAAAGCACTTAGATGTTATATTGTATAGTGGTATATTACTCTTTAAGTTGTAAACCATGTATTCTGTTTTGTAACTGTGCATATATAACTTTATCTATATGTAACCTTAAGAATGAATATACAAATCAACAAATGGGAAATATTATCCAGTTGCTTTAAAATCAACAGGTAGTTCCTAGAGGTCATTGAAATATCTTCTTCTCTGGGTTTGTTTTTGTTTTGTAATTACAATATTTTAATTGCTTATGAAATCTAATAGCTTTTAATAATACCAGCTCATCTCTCTAAATTATTTTTAAAGTTTAATTATAGGTTATGTTGATTAAAAACTAAAAGAAAAATATCAATTCTCTGCAGGAACACAGCATGCTAGCTGAGGAATTCTGGGAGTTGAAGTCCGCATACAGTTGCCAAGTTTGAAAAACACTGGTATAAATATTTGCCAACAGCAAACACCTGGGTTGCATTCTCTTTTATTATTAGCCTGCACATGTTTTCTTCAATGACAGTGAGATGCCAGGAGTTTTAAATTTGCAGCCTTTGTATGGCTCCTCTGATTGACAACATATAGAGTTATGTTTTGTGAGATGGGCAGCTAAATAAATCTGATTGATTATATATATAATCAGTTGACTGTTCCATTTGTTGATTTATTGATTCAATCAATCTATATTGTTTACTGTTATATGCCAGCAGAGCTTTGCCACTATATGCACACAATGTAAGAAAAATCCTCCAATTGAAAAATATTACAAGTGACCAACTATGAACTTACTATAAAAGCTGCTTGTATTGTTCTCAAACATTAACTAAACTAATACAATTGAGTGTGAACCACATTGGTACTTCTGAGAACTCTCCATATAGGATTCAAAGAGGCAAATAGTGAAATAAGTGCCACACCATAAAAATGAAAGCTCTGCTCCTTTTGTACATACTTTCTGACATTACATATATTTAAAAGCTTTATTTAGATTTCTACAATGCTAAATAAAAAAGTCTATTGTGATATTGCATACATTTAAATAAGAGGCAGCTTATTGTTGCATTGCAACACTGTGAGGTTTACTTTGTCATCTTGATCAAACTGAGATCCTATGGAACATCTAATTAATCTCTTGGGATTTTCACTTGGCTCCAACTCACAGAACAGGCCAGTGAAGTGGAACTGCCTGCCACTTTGCGGGGGGAAGGGGAACCAGGAAAGCTGCAGACCATCAGCATTCTGGCATATCTCCAAAACTCTCTCCCACCAGGAAGGAAAAGAGCTAACTGTTCACTGCAAATGCTCCCCAGCCAGTCCTACTTCACTATTAGGTATATCAGTCACTCCTCATCCTTTCTCTTTCTACATACGGTATAATATAGATTTGTACAATTTCCCCTCTGCTCACAGCTCTCAGTAGAACTGGAATGAACCCTCTTCCTCCTCCTCCTCAGCTGAACTGTGGAACTATCTGCCACTTTGAGAGGAGGGAGAACAAAAGAAGAGGTGGACCTCCAGAAAAACTCTCCATTCCTGCATGTATACAAGGGCCCCCTCCCTCTATGGCCCATGACATCCAGTGCCCCCCAGCCATTTCTATCTTGCCATCAGGCAACCTTACCACCTACTGTGGTTAAGAGATTTCAAATTTCAAGCTCAGTTCTAAGGCAGCCAATGGTCCGTCACAAGGGCCAAAGGGAGGCAGAGAAGAGGGCAGGATTAGACCAACCCCCCATCTTCCCTTGTGCCACGCAATTTCTGGAACTGAAGTCCATTTGAGTTATTTTGGTTCAATAATTGTTGGCCTATACTTTTCAATTTAACCCAACTGAAGGTTACAATCAAACAGAAATGAGAGTTCTAGTAGCGTGTATGTGCGTGTATATACTGCATGCAATCATACATATACATAAAAGGTAAAGTTTCCCCTGCCAGTTGTGGCTGACTCTGGGGGCGGTGCTCATCTCCATTTCTTAGCCAAAGAGCCAGCATGTTCAAAGTCACTTCCTGGTCATGTGGTCGGCATGACTATATGCTGAGCGACACAGATGCCATTATCTTTCCCACTGAAGGTATACCTATTTATCTATTTGCATTTTCAGATGCTTTCAAACGAGGTTGGCAGGAGCTAGGCAGATAACAGGAGCTCACCCTGTTGTACATCAGCTCTTGGGTCTCAAACTTGAGCTGCCAACCTTCTGGCTAACAAGCCCTGTGTCTTAACCATTTGCACCACCATGCACCTATATATATACTGTTTAGTATCAATAGAAAGATGGGGTATACATAGAATAAATTAATGAATAGTTTGTTTATGTATGTATGTATACTCACACATATACACACACAAGACCAACATCCAGAATTCCCAGGTATAACGGAGAGAACAATCTCCACGCAGCTGGAGAATGTCATGTCATATATGGAAATATAGAAATTCATAATGGAAGGGTGTGTAAAATAGGGATCCCTTGAATATCCATAGTATATTTAAAGTATATTTAAAGTGACTGAATACTTCAGTAACATGATACTCAACTATGCAGGAAGCAATCACCTATTTTTTCTGTCCAAAATGTGAGGAGTATTATCTTCAAATGGACAAATCAATACCTTCATCTAAAGGAAGAAGGACACTCATTTGAGGACAATAATGTTCACATTTTGGACAGAGAAGATAGGTTGTTTGAGAGAGGAATGAAGGAATCTGTCTATGCCAAAGTGGAAAAGTCTTCCCTCAATAGAAGTGGAGGCCTCAGACACAACCTGTCCCCCATTTTTCATGCTGTTCTTTCATTAGTCCCCAGGAAGATTCAGACCACTTCACAAGTTCACCACAGAGGCCACACTTAACGACCCACGTGGGGATTAGCAAGGGATTTAAGCGTCAAACATTTACATCCCAAAGACTCTCCACCTGTTCACATCTCCTATTGTCCATCAAAGGAGCCTAATCAGGTTAAGTGAGAAATGCAGCCACCTTGGAAGACATCCCCTAACCAACTTTTTCTCAGACTGAAGAAGCTGCTTGGATAAGCAGCGAAATATTTCTAACCAACAAAAAAAAAAGTCCAGTTGCCATGACTCAATCTCCAGTCTACCATTTGCATGTTGCCATCTTTACTGAGCAGCTAGTATACCAATTCTTTTCTTTTCCTTTCAATTTGAACACATTAAAATAAGCCTTTTTATTATTCTTAGCATCCTTCACTAAATATAGCTTGTTTTGCAATTTCATTTAATATCATCTTTACAGTTCTGGGCTCCCTAGCTATCACTGTGACTGGGCCCTCATTCCACTTCCTGTATACATCTTTTGTTTTCAAAACTATAGTAAGTTTCTGGATAGCTATATCAGCTTCTTCTGTTGCTCCCATTTTTTTCTCCTCATAGAAATTGTTTGCAACTATGCTTTTAATGGCTTCTTCTTTAGAAATTCTGATCCATTTTGAATTCATTATCTTGTTAACTTTCTTGACATGGGACCTTATTTAATATTCCTCTGCATTAATTAAAACCACATTTTTAAAACTCTAAAGGAAGATATGTGTCCTATGGATTAGTTCCCCTTATAAATCAGAAATCTAACATTATGTGGTTTCTCTCCCCAACAATCCTCCAACTTGCATTTCTACTTCTTGAACTTCCTCTTGGGTCTTTCTCTACCCTCTGAAAGAGAAAACTGTAACCATATCAAATATGGATCAATTTTACTTTGCCGGACTGAAAACTACATTAAAAATGTGAATTGTAATGGGCATGTTTTTTCTGCTGAAGATCACAAACCATTGTTTGATTCTTCTAGAAATTACTTTTAAACATGCACTTAGTTGTGAATATTTTTTCCATAAAGATACCTGCTGACTTTAGATTTTCCATCTGCAATCACCAAGTAGTCTATAAAATTAACTAGACATATGGATATGTTTCTCTTTTTCTATACAAACTGTGAATGTTTAAACATGCATTGCAGTCTAAATATTTGTTTTTAACACCTAACCATTCTTATTCTCTCTCTTCAAGTGTTGTGTCTGGATTTGAGAACACAATCTGGAATTTTGGATAAGCTGTTTGTTGGAGCAGATAAGTCTTCTGAATTCATAATTTCCATTGATGGACCAGGACTCTATTTTTCTGCCACAACAGACTAATTGGTTCTGATTTGCTTCACTTTAAGAAATAACAATGATATGCTTTGTCTTTTCATTTTGTAAACATAACACAACATAATGTAAATAATGTTTTGTTCCATACTCCGCCCACATTTGTCCTCTCATCAATAAACTTATCCTCCCCCCCATGTTTCTTCCTCCTCCACATCTGCTCCCTTCATCTGCAACATCCATCTTCAATCTTTTCTTTGTTCTTTCTTTTACCTTCTGAGATCCCAGATTCTATAGTCCATATCCATATAGTGTCTATGGACATTCTCAATCATCCAGGTCATGTTATTGCAAAGATGCTTTCTCAAAAAGGCAACTAGACTTTCTTGGTTTTTCTCTTACTTCCCATCCAAGAAGCTTCTTCATTTCTTGGATGAGAAGTGAAATATCTTCAAGAGAAAAATCAAGAAAGTTAACTTGCCTTTTAAGAAAGTACTTTGCAATATAATCCAACTGCCACAAATTCTTTCTCATGATCAGTAGCCTCTTCCACCTTTTTCCTCTCTTGTCTTCTGACACATAAGCTTTCTCCTGTTTTCAGTTACAGTACAACTTACTTAAGTCTCATCATGCTGTTGCCAGTCAACCAATGTTAAAAACAAGGGGCCCAGATAATTTTTTTAAAAGTATCAAGGGACTCACACAAGGCTCTTTAAGTTCCCTCCAACAATCCTGATAATAAATAGATAGAATTAAGTCTGATTATGAAACACTTGAGAACACAAAATTGCTTTAATCCATGCAAATATTAAAACTTTAAAGGTCCTTTGAATATAAAACTTCCCTCTTCCCCTCATAGTTACCTTCAGTCTTATTGTACTATTTGTAATGAGGGGTTATGAGAAATACACAGACACATACACTTTTCTCCCTCCTCCCCTGTTGCTTAGATTATGTTGGTCATTGTATTCAAGCATTATTGATGACACTTTCATTTTTCTAAAAACCCATTAGCAGATGTTTATTTCATTGGCTAGGATTTTAGACAACCGTTTAAACAGAATCCATATTATAGCTTGAATTTCCTCCTCTTATCAAGAAGATTAATGATCTCACAGTTCAGATTAAGCAACTAAACTGCAGCTAGCTTCATAATTCATGCACATAGTTTGGAAGCTACTTCCAAAGTTCTCAACAAGCAGTGCTTTGTCTCAGATGATATTTTATGTGTCCATGCTAATATATGTTAATAGACAAGAAGGATAATAAAAGCCAGTTTATAAAAGGGGTTAGTGGGGTAAGATAGGAAACAAAACTATAAGCAAATCTGCTTGACATCTATTCTGTGGAAAATTGTTAAAATATTATGAAATTAAAAAATAAGTACCTAGAAGAATGGCCCTCATTGAAAATAAACCAACATGGCTTCAGCAAGATAAAATCTTGCCTCGCTTAATGTCTAGATTTTGGGGGGATATTGATAAATATAGAGGTTAGAGTGATCCAAAAGATGACAAAAGCTAATGGCTCCTGTATAAACTAAGCTTCCATTGATAAGAGGACAGTGCTCTCAGACAACTGATTAAAAACAGAAAACATAGAGTAAGAATACATGAGAATTCTCATATTGACAAGTAGGACAAAGTCAGATCCTCTGGAACCGGAATCAGTTTTGATGATTCATGACCCAATAAGGTAACATTATTAGTGCTAGTGAGTGTGGGGTTTGCTTCCTGTATTTATATGGTAGCTTGCCCTGCCAGTGCTGGTTGGTTTGGTTTTCTCCTTGGTAGCTCCTTAATTAGTGTACTGTTTTCTGCTTGTTTGTCTGGTGTTAATCCCTGCTTATCTGGGTATAGTCTACTGGAGGGGATGTGTTCTGGTCTTTTTGTTTCCTTCTTAGCTGTTTGTTGTCTGTTTTGAATGGTATGTAAATACAGTTTATTTCTATTTGTCTGTTCTCTATATGTGTGTGTCAACCCTGAGCTACATATATTCTCTTTTATTGTAACCTGTATATAAATGATTTAAAGTTATGATTGAGCAATAGATTGTCATGTTTGCAGATGATATCAAACTGTTCAGGTTGGTAAAATCAAAGACATTTGAAGAGCTCAGAAATGAATCTTTCCAAACCAGGTGAATGACTTCAAAGTGGCAAATGGACGTCACTGGAAACAAGCTGTGCTTCACAAAAATCCAAACTTCACTTATACTTAATGGGATCTGAACCAGCATCAACTAACAAGGAAAGGGAACTTGGAATCTCAATGAACAGCTCAATAAAAATGTCAGCTCAGTGTGCAGCTACTGTCAAAAAAAGGTCCATTTTTTCTTTGAAATCATTAGGAACAGGAACTGGGAACAGAACTGCTAATATGAAAATGCCCTTCAGCTAATATACAATAAGACCATGTTTGAATATTGGATAACTGAAAAAAAGAAGGTACACAACTGTAATATCCTTAAGAAGAATATTACAGGGTATAAAGCGTGCAAAAACAAAGTGGGAAACCAAAATATTAATGTAGTGGATCATTTCCTCATCCGGAAACTACCGGAAACTAGTCTACCCAACTGGACTATTTAATTTGAAACAAAAGACTCATCATACCTATAATCCTGCATGATAAGATAACATGCAAAGTGAATAATCTTTCTGCTTCTCTGACAGTGTTAAATCATCCATTGAAACTACACAGAGGGAGACTATTTAACCAATGGATTCTTTCTCCCCTACCATTCATGATAAAATATACTGTATGGAATTTGCTGGCAGCCAATTTGGATAGATTTTTTTTTAAAAGGACAAGTTCACAGAAGATCAGGTGATCAGAGGCTACTAACATTTATGGATGTGTTCTGCCATATGAATTATAGGCCACTTGCTTGACTAATATTTGTTTATCATATTTATATGCCGCCAATCTCCTAACAGACTCTTGGAGGCTCACAATCAACATTTTTTAAACATTTTTAACATTTAAAATTTTTTTTAACCTTTCAACATTAACCCTCCATCCCCGAGCTGACCAGCAGTGTTCACATCCAGGGGCTTCCTCTGTAGCTCCTGATCACCCTCAAACTCAGGCAGGTCCAGCGCCGACTTTCTGTTCCCCTTGCTGCTTGTCAGCTTCCCCCAGAAGGGGTACCCATTCATCTACTGATACAGATGCTGGGCTTGTTAGCTGGAAAATTGGCAGCCTGAGCTCAAGACCCAAATGCCATCTAATGGAGTGAGCTACCATTATCTGCTTAGCTCCTGCTAACCCAGCAGTTTGAAAGCATGTAAAATGCAAGTAGATAAATTGGTGCCACCTTTGGTGGGAAGATAATCTATGCATCTTGGTGTATAGTCATGCTGGCAACGTGAGCATGGAAGTGTCTTCAGAAAATGCTAACTCTTTGGCTATTAAATGGAGATGTGCATTGCCCCCTAGAATTGATCACATCTGGCAGGGGAAACCTTTCCCTTTTCCTTGCTTTAACTACTGGTTGCTACAAGGTGACACAGAGAGCTACTGTCTGCTGATCCAGGCTTGTGAGTTTCCCAAATGCAGACAGCCAATGGATATGGACGAGAGCCAATGCTGGATGAGATGGGCCTGATCTAAGAGAAAAATCCTTATATCATAACCGTTTTTAAGAAGATAACTTGGACAAAATGCCCTAGCCAAGCTCCAAACAGGTAACAAGGGCCATGCAAAGACTGTTTTGAAATGTCTGGTAGTATCAAAATTTATAAATTAAGACAGTGAGATGAATCACCAGTTATATTACATAATTAACTGTTATTTTATCCACCTCCATTGGGGGGCATTTCAATGGATAAAAATTGACAAAACCAATTAATAAAATATGGCATGGCTATAGAATTCAGTTAGAAGAACATTTTGCTGAAGACCTTAACGTCTAAAAAGACCCATAGTGGATTTCAATTATTTCATAGAAAAGGAGATTGGATGCAATCCTATTTATTTATTTCATTCTGGTTTTTAACAGTGTCACTCCAGCCCCTGAATGGAATAAATTATGCAATTGTTTTTTATGTTTTCTACAAAAAGTAGTTTCTCAGGAACTAATCATGTATGCAGTTAATTGCTAATTGCCTGTACTGTTACCTGCTACTCATTATTAAATCTGCACTGTTTATGTCACTCATAATTTGAGATGTTAATTGCTCTGTCAGCTGTTCTTCTGGCCTCCCAAATTCAAGTAGAAGACAAAGTAATGAACAGCAATCAACTGTTTGAAAGGCATTTAAATGAATTATTGTCAGCTCTTCAAGTTAGGCCAGTTGAAGAAAGGGTAAGATAACAGAATCTTAAACGCTTATCTCTCCATTCCTTCGTATATCAAATAAAAATCAAAAGGGGAGAGTATTTTGAGTTTCTCACACCTTCTTTCTCAGGACAATTTTTTTTCTGAAAGTCCGCTTCTTAGCAGCTTGCTTATTCCTCTCCTCATTCCTAAAGCTAGGTCTATGTTCCTTCACAATTATAGATCAATGCTCCTGGATCAACTTTGATAAAATTTTAATTGTGCATTCAATCAACCTCCAAGTTATTGTATCTAAATATTTAGGCAATAAAGCTTAAAAGCAAACTGTTTTTCTCATTATAGGTCTCTTTCCTGCTGTTGTTGTTGTTCAGTCACGCAGTCGTGTCTGACTCTTCGCGACCCCATGGACTGCATTACGCCAGGCCCCCCTGTCTTG
>JANHZU010003753.1:4345-26098 GCA_032468055.1 Acrochordus granulatus
AGATGTGGGCCCCCTTTATCTTTCTTCTTTCCTTACATTGTTTATGGGTTTCTTCACTTCCTTTCTGCTTCAAAAATTCCTTTTCCTTCATCCTCATATGTTCCAAATTAATGTGCCCCCTTCCCTCCCCTATTTTTCTCTGCCCAGTGTTTTTGTCATCTTGAGACAGTTCATTGTTTTGCTGTAATAATGTACAGCCACAGCCCTTAAACCGCTTTCTTAGGATGGCACTGAACATCTCAGTGAAGCCAATCAGTAAGACATGTTTTCAGAGGAAGAAGACAAACTTGAAAAGGTGTCTTTGGCAGGGCAAATTCCTGCCATGCGCTTCTTGTTGGCAAGGTCTTGTGTTCTTTTCTTTCTCTGTTTCTTCTACTTGTCTATTCTTGGCCCTCAATATCTTTTAACTTCAGGTTTCCACAGAGGTGGAACTGAAGGCACTTCTGTATGTAGGAACATCAGCTTTCGTGAAGACCGCAGTGCCTAATATAGATAACCAAAATTATAATGGGTTCCCCAGACCATGAAGGCAGCTTCCAAAAATCTCCCAAACTTTTTAGAATCGGAGAGCTGAAAGGGAGCAGTTAGGCATCTAGCAGTTAGCTCCCCAGAATTGCAGTAGTAAGATGAGTGACATAAATTGTGTAAATAAGTAAATCAGTAAAGCAAACAAGTAAATAAGATAAACACCTAGGACAGAGATTAAGGATATAGGTGCACCTGACAAATACATAGACACACAATCTGGGTTTCCAGGACATTTTAAATTTGGAAATTGTGTCACTTATGGTGCTTTGGCTGAAATAATCTGCAAAGGGTATTTTTCAGGTTATTAGTGCAGCTATCCATGAGGCCGAATTAATATCTTTCATGTAGGTACGAGGAATGAGCATAATAACTATCAACTTAAATAGATATGCTACAGCCAAAGTTAAGCACCTTTATGCCCTACTGCTATTGTTTGAGTGAGAACAATAAGCAATCAACCTGATTTAGAAGTGTATGACATTAGACGGATGTCATCCATATTTTTGGAAGTTTGAATTAGTGATGTGGTGTGTTATTTCTCTCTCTCTCTCTCTCTCTGTGTGTGCTGGATTGCCTAGATTTATTCTTCATATTTACATCTGGAGGCACATTTATATATCTTGATGCTAACATACATATTCCCATCATGGTAGGTATTTATTTTCAGGACAGACAACAGTGCACAGAGGACGGAAAAAGAATGATAAGACATAAGTAAAATAAATTAAAGGGCAGGAGATGAAAAGAAGGAAATTTGGGGAAATGTAGCTAAGAATAACACTCTACCAATAACAGTCTGTACCTGTCTGTCCTTCAAACTGTCATTTCTTCTACCACATTCATAGACCACTTTTATTTTTCTTTTGTTCTTTAAACTTTCTACCTCTCTCTTTTTTCGGGCCTCATCAATTATATCCCATCACACCTTCCTCAGTCTTCTCTTCCTCACAGATCATCCTCTGCCTTCATACCTTTGTTTTGTGATTCATTTATTCCTCTGTGTAACCAAACCCTCTCAGTCTATTTCTCTCATTCTGGCACCTGTGTATTTCCTGTATTCCACATTTATTCATCCCACATTCAACGTTGACCAGATCTCTTATTTTTGGACCACGTACTTCTTAAGTATGCCAGCTCTTCCGCAATCAATTGTGTCTGACATTTCTCCAGGGATAACCAACTCTCAATTCCATGTAACTAAAAGGACAAAAGCATTCTCTTCTCCCCAGGTGGTTTTCACTACTTTTCACATGCCTTTAGTACTTGTAACAGACTTCATATCAGCCAGTATGTTTGTGTTAGTATTTAAACACCTGGAAACATTACCATCCATTTCCCAATTGTTAATGAAATTTTGCCAAGGTACACAAACTTACATACCTGGCCTGATATTTCACAATTTATATTGCTTCCTTAGTATTTGCCCTGCGTGGTTACAAGGTCTGCTTGTTTTTACGCTCGCTTTAACTGGGGTTTTATCAGCCTGCCTGATGCTGAAAATTTGCCCCAGATCTCTTTCTGCATTACAAAAAAAATGTCTAAATTGTCTGTTTACTGTTCATTAACTTGTTACAAGTCTATAAATGCCTCAGGGACTGTTGGTGAAATACACTGTTGGTTTGCTTATTATAACATTAAAAAAGTCCCCCAAATGAATAACAACAGGAAGAAGAAGAAAAAATAAATGTAATGAGTAGAATAGCCAGTAAATAAATAGGAAGTTTACAATATTCATGAAATTTGAAGTTAATTATTTCATTAATTGATTAGTTGCTTGTGTAGAAGTTCATTGTATTATTTGAAAAAAAGACTTGAAATCTCTATAAAATTCTGAACATCATGCCATTGCTATCCCTCATTATTTCAAGTCTAAATGCTTGTAATCCTTCAAAAAAAAGAAAGAAGAAAAATCAATAAAATCTGTAATTAAAATTATTTAAGTTTAAATTCTCTCCCATTGTACCCTGACTGATAATTACATCAGCATTTATAAATGTTATAATTATTTTTAGTTGCAGTCCTCATGTCAAATGATTCCTCTGAAAAATCACACTCCGTGTATCTGAGTTTGCTTTGCAAATGTACATATGATGTATAACATATTTGGGAAACACATTCTTGCTTAAATTTGGTCAAGTTTTTGTTCTGAATGTGTAATGTTAATTTTGCCATTGCTGTGTGTTCCCCAAATCTGGTTTCCCAGTCTCAGATTCAGATGTTTTATTCGCCAAACATGGTTAAACATGCAAGGAATTTGACTCTGATACATGAGCTCTCAGTATACTTGCAAGACAACAGTAAATAAAATAATAACATAAACAAATAAGGAAATTATGTGTTCAGCAGTAAAGTGTGCATCCAAAGTATGCATCCCATAGAAAAAGAATACAGTAAAGTGTAGAATTAGATCCATGATCTATTGATAAGTAGGTATACACCATAAACAGTACTTCTGGGTTAATTTACAGTTCTTTCACTTTGTGTCCTGTAATACAGCATGAGTTGAGTATTCAGATGAATGATGGCACGGGGGAAAAATTGACTTGTGTCTGGTTGTTTTGGTATGCAATATCCTATAGCGCCATCCAGAGGGAAAAGGTTCAAACAAGCTGTGTCCAGGGTGAGAGGGGTCTGCAGATCTCTTCCCCACCCTTTTCTTGACTCTCTCAGTATACAGGTCCTCCATGGAGGGCAGACTAGCTGCAATTATTCTTTCTGCAGTCCTGACTCTTTGCTGGAGTCTGCACCTGTCCTGCATGGTTGCTGCACCAAACCAGCAACTGTAGATGTACAAGGACAGACACAGTGATTCCTCCGTAGAACTGTATCAGCAGCTCTTGAGGCTGGTTGCATTTCTTGAGCTGATGTAGGAAACACATCCTCTGATGTGCCTTCTTAATAATGGTGCTAATGTTAGCTGTCCATTTCAGATCTTGGGAGATTATAGAGCCCAGAGACTTGAAGGACCGTACTGCTGATGCCATGTTGCTGAGTATGATAAGAGGGGTGAAATAGGAGGACTCTCCTAAAATCCACTGTCATCTCCACAGTTTTAAGTATATTCAACTCTACGTTGTTCCAACTGCACCATAGGGCCAGCTATATGCACCCATCTGTACACAGATTCATCCCCATCACTAATATGTCCAATGACTGTTGGGTCATCTGCAAACTTCAGAATTTTGACAAAGAGGTCCTCAGAGGTGCAGCCATTGGTGTAGAGGGAAAAGAGAAGTCAAGATGTTGCAGGATGTAACATCAACATCTTGACAGCATCAATATGTGTATTGGTATTACAAAACATAGAATAGGTATAACAAAAATCTGATTTTGTTAGCTAAGAGTTTCTTCTTCAATTCTGAGCTAGATTGTCCTTATAGCTGTCAATGTGTATCATAAAAGATTGAGATGCTTTATTTATGTGTTCTTGGACAATTCCTAAATTTAAAAACAAGATTTCAATTCAAACTTTGCTTTTAAAATTTTTTTTAAATATTTTTTCCAGTACTTTTGAGTTTTTTTATGCGGCCACCACATAGGATAAAATGTTCCTTTTGTAACCCAACATCACCAGTATTTTTTATTATGTGATTCATTTATTTTTGGAATTATTGATGGGACTATACAGCATCTATAAAACATTTTGTACCAATTTTCTCTTGAATTATTTTTCATAAATTATAAATTATTTTTCGTAATTCTTCTCATTGTTGCATTGTGATTGTTTCTTCAAAATTTTGCAACCATTTTATCATAGTTTTTTACTTGTTCCATTTCTGTGTCATATTTTAATAACAGTGTGTATTTTTGTGTGGTTATGTGCAGACAGCTGTTCTAGTAGATGGCCTTAGTACTGTGTAAATGTTTTGAATTTGCTTTATTCTTAAGATCACTTTTTGTTCTTCCACAATTTGTAAATTCATCAACCATGGTACCTTTTGGACTTCACTGGATAATTCTGGCTTCTCATTAGTCTGTTCCTGGAGTTTGGATGTACCCTACTGAGACATTTTTTTAGTCCAAATATAAGCTGTCTAGCAGAGCAGCCCCACCTTTCCACAAGTTAAACAGGGACTTGTTTTGAAGGAAGCATATTAGTTCTTCCTTAATTGCCTTGTTTGATTTTTTTTAAAGCCACACAGGAATGGCTGGCCTACAAATGCTCTATGTTTCCTGCAATCTTAAAAAGTGAAATTCCCTTCTGGTTTTCCACTTTTTGTCCTCATTCTTTACTTCTTGTCTAATTTCATGCGGTACAGCTGGTGTTTCTTCTTGTCTCCTTATCTGGGCAAGATGCCACTTTCTCAAGGGAGCAGTCCTCTCTTCAGCATCCTTGCTAAGCCTGCCAGTATCGATGCTGAGTTTTCTTTTCACATGGAGCTTCTCTGAAGCCCCTTGGCTTTTGGCTGTACTTTCATTGTTTCCATCTCATTTCAGGGGATTGAATCCAGCAGGTCTCCTTGAATACATCGTTACCTGGCTTTGCTTGTCTTATAGCTCAGATGAGAGCCAGGGTGCTCCTCTGAATGAAGTGGAACATTACATCTCTTTGATCAGCTCCTACACTTGGATTCAGTCATTATGATACGTTTGTCTCTTTCCACAAATTAAGTCTGCAGTTACAGTATTTTGTCTGAGGGTCCTTGGTGTTCTCTGTACTTGGTTGTTTTCTTGCAGACATTTCATTACCCAAGTAGGATAACATCATCAGTGCTGGATGGGATTGGGGTTTATATACAAGTGTCCTGCCCTGTTGGTGATGGTGGGAGTGTTCTTGATGGTTCCTTGATTAGGTTGTTATTTACTGCTTAATTATTTTTCTGAATGGCTATTTCTTCGATTGGGGTATTTTTTACTTCCTGATTGTTGGTCTAGTGTGAATCTTAGAGTTGATCTCTGCTTATCTGGATGTTGAATGCTGGCAAGGAAGTATTTTGGTCTTTGTGCAGGTGATAAATTACATATTTAGCATGATTACTTCTTCTGCAGATGCCCTCTATATCAGTTTTCTATTTGAAGATCCCTCTGCAGGATTGCATGACTTTGGAGGACCAGATTATACATCTCATGGCTCTGGATCTGAATTTGCTAAGGGTTCAGTTGCAGCTTGTTGGATCCTCTTGCCAACAGAAAATACATTTGCCTTGTAGACATTCTGGTTTTCAGCCCAGCTTGCTCCTGGAGATAATAATATTTCTGGGGTTTCTCCAGTTTCTGCTGTGGTGATTCTGTATTTCTAAGCACTCTACTCTGTTTGGAGCAGTCTTTCAGCTTCTGAGATATGAACCTTTACCTACATGTCCTCCTTCCAATCCTTCTGGCTTTCACTTTTGATCTGCTTGGTACCTATGTTTATTTGTTCTACTCTCACTGCTAAATGGCCCTTTTTTCATGTGGACATTCAGAACATTATCCTCATCATCCTGCAAAAGGATTCTTCTTCCTAACTTAGATGTTCTTCACTTCTCTCAGGCAATATTGTCTTCCATTAAATCTTTCAGAATCTTGGTGGCATGAGGTTAATTGTAGGAGAAAAATCACAGAATCATAGAATTGGAACCCCCTGCATAGTGCAGGATTCACTGCATAATATAGATAACCCTCTAGCCTGTTTCAAAACCTCCAGTGAAGAGGAAGAATCCATGCAATGAAGAAGTTCTTCCTAGTGTCTAATTTTGCATCTGCAACCTTGAAGTTTCATCCCATGAATTCTAACCTCACCTTCTGGAGCAAGTGAAAACCCTCTACAATGGAGGTGTCCAACCTTGACAACTTTAAGATGCGTGGTCTTCAACTCCCAGAATTCCTCAGCCAGTATACTGTAGCTCTCTGAGAAATTCTGGGAGTTGAAGTCCACACATCTTAAAGTTGCCAAAGTTGGACACCTGTTTTTACAAGATAATAGCCCTTTAGATCCCCTGAAGGGATCCACAAAGAGGACTCTTTGTGTCCTCTTTCAGTTTTCTTTTCTGCAAGCTAAACAGACCCAGATGTTTTCACTGTTCCTCACAGGTTATTCCTCCCCATTTCTGAATCTCTTTCCAAACAATTGGTAGGCTTGGCGATCCAATGATACAGGAATATTCTTTTTTGAACTCTTTTCTCATGTTCCTCCCCCACATTTCTTTCTTCTGTGTCTTTACAAATGCAAAAGCTTCAAGACATGTTTTTCCTTTAGAGGAAGGAAAAAAAACTCCAAGTTTGACACGGTATTTCAAAACTTAATTTTTCTGCATTAAACTTAATCTCTCTATAGAGTCATTGGATGCTGATGGATTGTAATGTGGTGGAATACTCTTGGCAAATGCATTCATGTAATCAGAACTTTGAAATTGTAGATAAAAAGCCATGGGTATGAGCTGGCCTGCGAGGAGAAAAGACTGTATCTAGTGAGGGACTAAAAACTCACATGTTTGGACTGGCCTGCCTGGTCATACAATTACATCAGTGCAGGAGGTATTTGGCTGTTACTTAAACATCTGAATAACTATCAAGATCGAAGTCATGGGTGGCAAGGTTGAAGATTAGAAACTGGGCTTCCCCAGACCTGCTGTGCTTTGGAGCAAAATGTGGAAAAACGGAATGATTTAGTTATCAAAATCTCAGAAGAGCAAGCAGCTCCTGTTTCTCCTCTGTTCTTAAGAGCTTTCAGTTCTAGAGTTCTGAGCTCTGCTTTAGAACTAAGCAGGGCCTTGGCATGAATGTAGCAGATCTGAATTTCCTGACTTTACCAGAGTTCACTTAGGCAGAAGGACGCAAGGAATTGTCCTTTGTGATCAAGGTATCTTGCTGCCAGGTTTTGTAGCTTCAATCATACATTGAAGGGAGAAGATTGTTGCTTAGCTGCAGGGAGAGTAGCTGTGTTCTGGAAAACATGAATCTGTCTGCATTTTTCATGTAAGAACCCAAAGTATGTTCATTCTTTGCCAGAAGGGGAGGACTTGCACTTTCTTCATGAGCCTCTTCCTGTTACTCTCACACCCTACAGTCATGAGCTACACCAGGAAGCCTTCTTTGGTGTGAAATGCCATGCTCTGCTCCACAATGCTGGGAAGAGAGGTCATGGCTTTGGGCCAGTTCAGGAGGACCTCCAAAGAAGGAACTGGGGCTTGACTCAACAAGAGGTGGGACACTGCTTAGAAGCTTCAGGCATTGTACTATCATGATATATGAAGCCCTTCAGAAATCAGTATGAGCAAAATATCTAGGGCTGAATAATTGAAATTAAAGTTACCAAATTAACCCAGATAGTTCTGGAGACAATGAGCGAAGGAATATTCCATACTGTATTTGTTTACTCTTCCAGTTTTGTTTCTGTGTCTGTACGTTTCTCAGTTTCTTGTAGAGTGCTTAGATTTTTTTGAATAGGACAAGCATCTCTGCACATGAAGCATTTGTAAGGCTTTGAATTTATTTCCAGTCAATGTGGGCTTAAGTAAAGTAGTTTGTTTATTTAAATTTAAACAAGAAAATGTTATATAAAACAACTGATACAATTTATTTAAACAAACAACCTTATATACAGAAATGTATATCCTGTATATCCTATTTTATCCTTTCCTAAAAGACTGTATATAAGACTCATTGGAAAGATGAGTTAGACATGATTTAGACAGCATGGCAATTAAGGGATACATTACATGCTCAAAAATCTGGCGAAGAGAATGGATTCCCCTTCTTTGGATGAGGTCAGGCAGAGGCTGTCAGGTCTCAGACACCTCAGGGGAATGTCACATGCTTTAGCTCCCACATTTCCATGTCAATGCTGAATCTCACAGAGCCAGATTTGAAACCCAAGCATATTAAAAAAAAGCACTAAACATGGATTTCCTTTCCCCTAGTTATCTTTTGCAGACAAACTCCAAAAAAGGATGCTAACAGAAGAGAATATTCGTAGCTCAGGACTGAACAGCAGAGTCCTTAGTGCTCTCTAAGCTTCGTTGTTTTTTTGTAGATATTTCATTGCCCAACTAGGGAACATCTTCCATGCTAGAAGGGAGTGGGATTTTCTCTCTATTTATATACAGTGGAGTCATTGTAAGATGTTAACTAATTAGGTAATGAAATGTCTTCAAGAAAACAACCAAGCTCAGGGAGCGCCAAGGACTCCACTGTCCAAAATTGGTGCTGAACCATAGTAAAATGTAACCTCATGTACTAGGTGATCTCAGAGGACCTTATAACTAATAATGCCAATTCTGTATAACTAATAATGCCAATTCTGTTCCTGAATTCAGCAGGTCCAAGAGGGACATGTTTCCCTGTTGCTTGCCGGTATGGATAATCTCTTAAGTATCTCACTTCTAAACACTGACCTAAAGTAAGAGTGAAAGGGATTTGGAATATTGGACTTAACCAAGATCTCTTTCGTGGGTGATCCAGTATTGGCTTCACAACATCCACTCTGAAGTTGGAGAGCACAGTTCCTTCTTCTGAAAATGCAGTCATCCCTTTGTCTCTACTCAGCAAGATCTTCTTAGCTGCTCTACTACTGCCAGTAATCTTGTCCACTTATTCAAATATATGCTATAATTTGAAATGAGTCTATCATATGAGGACATATATCAATAGATCCTCCTAGAGGCAAAGTAGCCAAGACTATACTAGAGATTTTATTCTAATATCTTGTGTGTTCACTCCTTTTTAATTCACTTCTCCCATCTTCACAAAGAGAGCAAACTAAGGAGGAGTGCAGTAGAATTAATTTTAATTATTTTCTTCCATTACGCCAAATAATTCTGTATATGCAAGAATATTGGCAAGTTTTAGAATGAAAACAGGATCTACTCTTAACTTTCCAGTTATTCCATTCTTATTTTGTGTTGGAAAAAGTGTCTGTTCTATTTCAGCTATTCCTCCCACCACCCCTGAGAGTTCTACAATGTCAGAAGAGTTTCTGAAGCTAATTGTGTGGATGTACAAAGATGGAATTGCTGTGGGACAGTGACTTAGTTTCTGCATGTTTTATTAGACTTGAGCATACATTTTGAATAGTTGCCTCAATGAGAAATCATAGTTCCATTTCCAGTAACTTCTTAGATTTTATGTGAGGGGTATTATTTTTACTCTTTCACTTCACAAACTTTGCACATTAAAAAGTTGCTACCTGAAAATTAATGGCCGCCATAACTGTTTTAATATGCACTCATGGAAAATTTACTTTCCCTTTGTAGCATGTTAGTTTTGGAATTTATACCATGTGAAAGTATGGCATATATCTTGTTAACTTTTGCCACAAAGTGATTTTTATTTATAGAAGGTTGGAGGATCTACTTCTAGTCTAACTTTCTTGGCACAGCAGTTCTGTAAAGAGAAATGTGGCTGTTGGCTTCTTGAGATGTGATGAGAGCATTCAGTCATGCAATTTCTCTATCTGCAAGCTAAATTTGGACAGCCCAGAGACTCTGAGATAAAGAGGACAGTTAAAATGAGAAATGGATAAATTATTCCCATTAAAATAAAAGTTTATCTAAACACTATTTAAGTCTCTCTATGAAGGAGATGGGCAGTTTCAAAATATTGTTCAAGCAATAAGAAATAAATAATAAAAGATCACAATGAAAAACAGACCAAAAATAGTGGTTAAAAATTCCAGCTTAAAAATAGCAAAAGTTAAACAGGAATAAATCAATTTGAAAATCCCATTGAAGAACAGAAGAGCTTGGAATGAAGTTAAATAAAAGAAGATGAGGATGATCTTTCTGGGTTCAGGAAGGAGTTGACAGATGGAGAAAGGCAGTCCTACCCATCTCTTGTCCCAGCTGTGAAAGAATTGTAGAGAATTGCATCGGAAATAAACTGGGAGACAGTGAAGATGATCTAGTTGAAAATGGGAAGGTAATAATTGCATAATTTTTGCCTTGTTTTGTCATCCAAGACAACCTTCCTACAACCCACTGCAGTTGGGCTAACCTGGAATACAGAAAGAGTTGAGTTGCTTCCAACTCCATATTTCTAAGGAGGTTGCTCAGGGTCCTGAAAAAGCCTCATGGCCTTGATTTGATCAACAAGTGAAGCCTCGGCTTAGCCTTTCAGTTGACTTAAAGGGAATTCTTTCTCTTGTGTACCAGATGTAGGGCAAGGAGGCAGAAGAAGCCACAGGAAGGTACTGTATCTCCACACAGTGCAGATGTTGACTGAAAAAAATGTGATTCCCATTATTTAGTCTGTTGGCTTCATGGGTCCCCTATCCATCGTACATGCTTAACCAGGCTTAGTATTGTATGTTGTGTGAATATTCCTATTTATACCTAGGGATTCTGGGACCAAGATGCATAAAAAATGGCTAGTTGCCCAGCTTTGATATATGAAATATAATTTATATCTAGACTGCACTTATTTCTTATGGAAATCCCCCTGAATTCAAGGGATTTTAGAGACTTTTTCCCATCTTCATTTTTGTAGTTGCTGAGTGTCAGGTTTAAAACTCAGCTGTTCCAAAGTTTGTTGCCCTTCATACAACAATTTCTAAGCTTTATTTATTTATTTGACACACTGTTCTTCATTTCCTTTTTTGAGCAGTTGTTGATTCAACAAAATATAACAATGAAATGCAAATAAATCATCACTGCTTAATTCATTATAACTGTGTCAGCAAAATAATTTATCCTTTAAATGTAAGTGTTTTGAATTTGTTTGAATCTCTCAGCACCATGTTTACATCTGGACCACCTTTTTCAAGGAAATTGGCTACGCAATATAACCGTTTTCACAATATCATTATGCAATACACTAGGAAAAATTACTTTTGGAAAATTGTGGGGAATCTTTCTTGCACAAATGGGAATCAGAAACTAATTCAAAAAATAGAACAACATATGGTTTATTTTAATGAGCCCTTAGAATTCAGTGCTGGCCCAACACATTTTCCTCTCTGTTTGAAGAACAAGACCTTTTCTGTTCTTCTGACTGTGTAAATAGATGCATGTGACGTCAAGTAAAATCCTTTATCTCAACTCACTGAGCAGAGGGTCCAGACAGTGATGGGGGTCTGCAGTTGTGTCCTTAAATGAAGGGGGTACCTGGGTTCAGAGCAAATACCTGAGAAATTCCAAAATCCCACCGCCACCAAATTACCCATGACTATGCCACGAATAACACCTTGATGTGCAAAAAGTGTATTATACAAATATGTCGGCTGCTCATTTCTTTGAATCTAAAGCAGAAGCACAAGAATGATGATATGTTAAGAATGATATGTTTTAAAGAATGTAGATTAGAGTCACTGTCATAGTTTTTCATTTTGCATTGCGATGGAAGTCATTCTTTGAAACAGTCCATGCAATACTCGTTTTCCCATCTTAACATTCTACCAAAGTGCAATACATAAATTCAAAATCATATTCATTGTTACATCAGAGAACTGAACGTTCACTGCAATTTATTTGGGTTCCGTACATATGTAGCCTTATCAGTGAGAGGGGCAGCATATAAATTTAATAAATAAGAAAGTTCCTTCACTTTCTCAATCAACTCACCTCTAATACCACCAGCAGTATTTCTCTTTTGTTCCTCTCACACACACATAACAAAAGTTGTACGATCCTCTGCTGAGCGTTGAACCATCCACTTAGTATTCCATCTGTTCTTATGCAGGCTTCATTTCCATCATATATCACATTCAGCAACCAACTTTTTAACTCCATATTCATATAAATTCATAATTCAAGCCTAACCATTTTATCTAAGACTTTCTCTACATCAACAATAATGTACAATAAATTAACTATTCCATTTTCGTATATTTCTCAATGACCTCCTAAAGAGCTGAAGTAACATGCAAACCCTTCCCTGGAATAAGGTTGTGTTGCCTTTCTCAAATTTTATGGTCTTATGGTCACCTCTTTGGCAGATATTTTTCATCAAAAATCAAAACAAAATTTGTTGTATCCATTTTTGCTCTTTGTAAGAAAACGATAATGCATTTTTCCATTGTCAGGCACTAGTGCAGCTTTCACACACAAAATAAGTCACACAGCTGACTCACAACCAATCACACTCAGATTTGAATATTTTTTCAGTTACCCCATTTATACATGTAGAATTCCTTTTTGCAATGTTCTCACATCATTAATGACTTTCTTAAAGTACTATTCATTTCATTTCCACTCTTTGACGTACCCCAGTGTTCTTGTACAAACCTCTCAAATATCTCCTCCAGCACTCCATCCCATCTGTTTCTTCTCAAATTATTTCCTTGCTTTTATTTTTAATTCCAATTCCTCTGCTAGGAGTTCTTATTTAGCTTTCTTTGCCTTCTTCCAAAAGTATTTCATATTGCCATTAAGATCATTCTGCATTTTCATATTTCTTTTAACCTTATCTCTTCAATTTTTGACAATTCTAATTGTCTTTTTCTTTCCATACACATTCTACACAGTATTTCTTTAACCTTATTTTTTGCAACAAACCTTTGTCTTATATGCGCTTTTCTTATCCATGGCCTCCTTCACTTCCACCTTGTATCAAGCATCCTTTTTATAAATTCCCATTAGTTTAACTCCACATATTTCTATGGCATCCTGTAGGAAATTCTTTTTATTTTTCCTAAGCAACTTCCACATCTTCTTTTATTTATTTTGTTGGCAGTTGAATCAATCACTAACAATTTTTCATGTACAACTTCTTTTTTACTGTCATTTTTTAAATTTTTTCCCTTTCTTCCATGTCCGTTTTTTTCTGAAGATTTGCTCTTGACACTACAAAAAGATGTACCCCATATTCAGAAGCTTTTATCATCTTTGCATTTTTTTTATCCTTGTCATTGGTTAGAGTTTAAATGGGTAAAAAAAAAAAAAGGCTACACAATTTGGCTTCAGACTCCAGAATTGATGGCCTTATGAGCCCCCCAAAATGTGACCTGACCATATTTAGGCTGCTCATCAGAATCCTAAATTTTGTTTGGCATGAATGAGTATAGCTTTAAACCCTTTATTTCTGCAAGAAGTATGAATATGAAATTTTGAGCTATCATAGAACATAATTGGATATAAAGCAGACTAACAAGATGTCCTAGAAAGAAATTTACTGAGTTGGTAAATTTGGAGATATTATATCACAGCTTATATAGTCTGAATACCGATCTGTCTGTTGCCTAAGTGAAAGTAGTTCACACTTGGAATGCCTTATTACTTGTACATCTTTATTACACAAGACTGTTTTTTTTTGTAGTTCCTTGGGTAAAATTCAGTTGATTTAAGCAGAATTCTTTCAGATCTCTATTAGATAAGAATGAATGATGGGCATATTTAAGGACTCAGCGATATCTCTTAAAATGAACAATACTGTGCAGACCCAGGAATCAAATTAAAGAATAACCAGGGCATGCTCTCCACTTCCCAAATTTAAGTGGCCTGGTCTGAAATGTGACTTGAGTATATAATTAGAAATATGTATGATAATTATGTAGCAAATTCAGATTATGCTCCTTTCACTGTGTCTTTGTTCCTGGTTAGGTAAAGAATCATAACTGCTTCTTGCCCTTCTTTAGAATAATTTGGAGTGGATTGTCAAGCTGGTTTTGATTTCGTAGCAACTAACATTAAATTATTAATGGCAAAATAATGTGCAATTTTGATATACTGTATATATTATTGTTGTTTTCCTCCTGAAAAGCTAATGGTGGAGTTTCTTTTCCTGTTAATTAGCTGAGTTTTTCTTCCAACCCAGGATGGTGGTGGTGAACAAAATTGTTACTTTGGAGACAGGATAAGATACAGTGCTTAGAAATATAACCCATGCGAGATTTTGTTTTGTTTTATTTTCTGTTTTCTATTTTATTTACTTTTTGTTTGGTGAACATTTCAACACTTATCTCCATCATTAGAAGATCTAAGGTGGCAGGTTTGTGATACTCGTAAACAGAGTGTGAAATTTTCTCATCCTGAGGATAACGTATCCCAAGAAGAAATTCCTTAGGCATATTTTTTTTGCATTTACATGAGATCAAAATGCATGCTTTTAAGAGAAAAGATAAAGGGCCAATCTTTTTAGAGGGGATGTAGCAGAAGCTCAACTTTCTGAGCTCTTCTGATGCAGCTGCACTTGTAAAGGATGAACTTAAGAGTGACTATTATGGTCCACTGAGTCAACCCTGACTTCTCGACTTATGACCACAATTGGGATCAGAATTTCTGTTGCTAAGCAAGGCAGTTGTTAAATGAGTTGTGCTAATTTTTACAATCCTTTTTGCCATACTTGTTCAGTGAATCCCTGCAAGTGTTAAATGAATCATATGGTAGTTAGGCAAATACAGCTTCTCCTGTTGTCTTTGCTTGTTGGAAGTCAGCTGGGAAGGTTGCAAATGGTGACTGCGTGACCCCAGGATGTGGCAACCGTTGCAAATACATACCAGTTGCCAAGAACCCAAATTTTGATTGCGTGACCTTGAAAATGTGAAGACAGTCATAAGTCACTTTTTCAATGCCATTGTAACTTTGAATGGTTGCTAAACAAATGGTTGGAAGTCAAAGACAAGTTTCTGTAGTTTTCTTGGCAACATTTTATGGACAAGGCATGGATTTGCCTCCTTCTTAAGGCTGAGAGGGGGCTGGGCCAAATCCCCCAGCTAGATTTGTGTCTAAGTCAGGATTAGAACTCAGTCTCCAGCTTCAAATCCTGTGCCATAACCACTAAGCCAAACAGGTTCTCTTAGAGTAAGTGAGCAAAGCTCTTGCATATGCACATTTATTTATTGACCAGATTAAGAAGTTGTCCAACTCTTATGTTGTGTATTTTGGCATATTGCTATATCAGAAAAGACTCACAGTGGTTATTAATTAAACCTTTGAACAGTTAAATGAGCCATTTTAATTCCTGTAAGGAAATTAGAGACTAATAGTTTGGTCATGGCAGGATGCATGTCATAATCATTTCCAGGTCAAATTAGAAGAGGAAGGAATTGATGGAGCCAGAGGAATGTGGGAAAAAGTCCCAGAGGGGTGAGACTGGGAAGTGGAAATCAAGCTTCATTCCTGCCAGAAATCTTGGCGAACCACACTCATGTCATTTACAAATACAAATTTACAAATTTAATATTGTTCTAATTGTGGACAAATATGTAGTATTTTTATGGTTAGGCATGCAGGAGGATATTTGAGAATGGTGATTACGCACCTTTTATGATGCCCTTTCTATGTTCTCGGGTGGATGCAGAAGACGGTAACCACATTTTGGATATATCAGGGGTTGTGCTGTATTTTCTCTGGGAGGTTTTAATGAAGGCACTCTGCCTCCCCTGTTCTCTACACTAAGCTTGAAGAAAGCGAACATTTGGATTTATTCCTCTTAACTGGAAGGCACACAGTAGAATTCCATGCTAAAAAAAGGAAGCGTTACATAACCCAGTGTTATTTTAATCACAATCACAATGTACAAGATAGCTGTTTTGCATCCCTTTCCAAGTTGAAAATAGCAAAACATCCCTAGTCCTTCCGGATCACATTGCTCTTAGATGTGAAGGAATTGTTGGGCTGCAGGAAATGCATTGCAATTCAGTGGTCCCTGGGTGACCTTAGGACCATCCCTTAGAAGAAGCTATCCTATTAGATTTCTGCCTCTGGTTGTACCTGGTTATCGTTGACTCCATAGAGACACACTGGAGGGTGAGCGAGGTGATTCCCTCTAGAGACTACTCCAGCCACTGTTTCCTTCTCAGTAGGAGAGAAGATAGCTTTGCTTTTTCTTGTACATGTGTACATTTGCAATGTTTAATAAATGATGGCGGAGGGGAGATATTGCTCTCATTGCCATGTGTTCTCTTCACTGCGTCACATTCACCTCCTTCACGTCCTTATCGCTCCTATGTTAGTTTGGATGTTCTGGCTTCTTTTTGATCCTCTCTTTCCTAGAACTTCTTCCACTCATGTAAGACTTCTGTTTTATTTATCTTCACGTTTATATGCCACCAATTTCCGAAGACTGTTGGAGGCTTACAAGCATTATACATTTTTCACAGGATACATTTTGAAACCTCGCCCCCCGCAGCTAGCCAGAGATGTTCCTTAGACCATGGGTTAAGACATTACTACAGATGGCCCTTTGCTTGCACAACATCATGCATTTTAGCCATTTTCATCTCATTTCAGTTTGCTCCTGTAGAATATTTGGTAATAGATGGTTTTTCTGCTGAATGGACAGTAACTGTCAGGCTTCCTAAAAGTCAGAGAGGAGCAGACTCATGAGTATCTTCTGAAAATTGGCGTTCCCGAGCTCTGGATTCTGTGAGGTGGGTGGGGCTCAGTTCTATACCATAATAGGGCTTTGTGGTCCTTGCCAGGGGATGGTTGCATGTGGTGGGTGGGTAAGGTCAGAAAAAGGACAAACCACCACCAGCTCTTTGAACACAAACCAATTTTTCCACAAACCAGGTGGCTCTGAATTTTTTTTAAGATCAGGGAAAAACATTGTAGAGCCCAAGTTACCAGAGAAGAAAACAAACAGAGAAATAGCAAAAGTATCCTCAAATGAAGCATCTAAGTGCACCCTGAACACACTGAATCTGTGGGTGCTATGCTGTTCTCTTTCTTTTCAATTTATTGACATGTTGATTTACTGGAGAATTTGTGTTTAGTCTTTCTCTATTGCAGCACTCAAGCATCCCATTTGTGAAGGAGCCAAGGGAAATGAAGTTGATTTGGAATTTTGGGACAAGGAGGACTTGATCCAAATTCTCAGCTGGTTTCTTTTTTTCCTTCTTTTTAGGAATTCAGACTCCGCTGCTCCAGATTCTGTACTCCTACTCCTCCTTCTCTCCTGCTTTTGGGAATTCCCAACTGACCCATCAATGCTGCAGAGATACCTGGAGGAGGAGGCAAACGTCTCCCAACCAAATGCACGAAGGGCATTTTCTTAAAGGTCAGAGAAGGGACCAATACCCTCAGCCACCTCTTGCAAGGTAAGAGAGCAAAGCTTTACAAGAAACTCAGTTTAAGCTCACAAAGGAGGGAGAAATAAAATAACCCTTCTCCATCGTACAAGGAGGAAGGTGTGCCTGTAGCCTGGTAAAACACCCAAATAGATAAAAAGAGGAAAACTATTGGCTTGCTGGTCTTGTCCTGCTGCTTGTGAGATTCAGGGAACCCCTGAATTTCTCTTTCCCTCCCCCCAGGTTGAATGAATGTGCTAAACAGATAATCCTCAACTTACGGCCACAGTTGGGACTGGAATTTCTTTCATAACTCATTGCAATCATCAGTCAAGTCAGACTCGATTTTATGATAATTTTTACAATGGTTGTTAAGTGAATCCCTGCAGTCATTAAGCGAATCCAGCTTCCTCATGGACATTTCTTTGCCAGAAAAGAGCAAATTACAATCATATTATCTACAATCAAGCTGGTTGCCAAGCATCCCAATTTCATTAAGACCATGGGGATGGTCATAAGTGCAAGTACAGGTCATGTCACTTTTTCTGAGGCCATTGTAACTTTGAATAGTTGTAAGTTGAAGGCCACCTATATATGAAGCTGTTTCTTCCTTCTCTGCCAGAGCAACAAGAATACCTCTGGAGAACCACTTCTAGTTTGTCTCCCATAAGTCAGTATTGACTGTGTTCACATGAAGAAAGGCCAAAACTTCGCCTTGTAGAGAAGCAGGGAAGAAGAGCTGCCTGCTTTTTTGATCAGTGTGCAAATACTAGAGAAAAACTGGTATTGTCTGAAATTTCTAGGGTAGACCTAGATCCATCTTTCATGAATCTCCCATAAATTCTATCACTGTGGTTCAGTTGTACAATATTAGATTGTGGGTTTGTACAAATATAGGCAATTCCACAATTCAGCCACACTGTACATATCTTCAAGGTCTGGATTGCATCATAAATACATTGCAAAGCCATATACAAGACATGACTGTTATAGTTCCAGTACCATAAAGGAAAAATACAGTTTAATTTAAAAGCATTTTCAACTTGGGGCTTGGTGGGGTTAATAACCACAGAATTATTCTTTGTGGGGCTTGCTTGGGATATTATTCCAAAAAGGGAACATGGCCAAGACAGAAAGTAATTCAGATATTAATTCTTCAATAATGTACTCACTAAAAATTAATTTTTGGCAACAAGTACTGCGTGTCTGTAGGAGTCACAGATGAGGTTTTAACTTGCACAGCCACACATTAAACTATGGTTTTCTTCTCCCTTGAATTCCCCAAGTGGAAGGGAGCGGAGATGGACCACTAGAGCGGCATTTCAATTTCCCGCTGGATTCCAGACTTCTAAAGCCACGGATTCCGTATATAATTTTAAAAGGCAGAACAACTGTTAACTGGATTGAAGAAAGGCATGGGGTCTATGAGCAAGCAAGCCAAGGGACTTTTCTCAACTCCATGGACCACTTTTCTGTGTAATTTCATCTAACTGAGATGAAAGCGGTCTGATAAATACCAGCAGATTTTATGCCCTTTTAAAATAGAAGCTGGCAGACTTCATTTTAATATTACTGTGTCATGCTCTCAGTGGTATTAAAAAAACATTTTTTGTAATGATACAATTGTGTGGCTATTGCTAATAGAATGTCAGGTCCAGTTCAACTGGAACATCAGATTTAACTAAAAGTATGAAAACACATTACTTGGTTGTATGCATAAAGCAACATAAAGAGAGAACAAAGTTGGTCTAGTGGTGAAAGCATCAGGCTAGATAGTAGGAGACGCTGGGTTCTAGTCCTGCCTTAGGGGACCTTGCACCATTCACCTTCTCTCAGCCCAACTCACCTCATAAGGCCGTTGTTGAGAGGAAAATAGGAGGAAGAAAATTAGGTATTTTCGCCATCTTGAGTTATTTATAAAAATAATGAACGCGGGATATAAATAAAATAAATAATAAACACCGATGGTGTAAGTGGTGCCAAGGAGACCTTTATCCTCCATGACTAATTGTATCCAACTTTTCTTCTTCCACAGGGAAGTGGCTTTCTGACAGTTACTTGCTGTGAGGAATGAGAGTGGGGAAAAAAACAATCACTTAAGTATCTGTCTTGTAAATATAACTGGCTAAAACAAGCAATGTGCAGAAGTTGTTATTAGCTTGTCTAAAAGAAGGACAAGGTTGTATGGTTCCTTGCCCAATCAATCATTCACAAGCCTGTTCCACAGACAGATGAGCTTCAAAGCCACCCCCAGTAATAAGTTTTTTTTTCTGAAGAGCTGCTCAACTTCTAAGAAGCTTCTGTAGCGAAGAGTGTTCCCTTGCTAGGCTTCCAGCAGTTGCAAAGTATTGCAACTCAGGTCTCTTATAAACCTATAAATCTCAGTCTATCATTTGAAACTTTGGGTGAAGGTGGAGAGAGTACAGAGATACTTTCTGGACATTGTGTATATAAATATTTTCAAGGCAATAAAGAGCAAAAGCAGAATCATTTTAGAGAGAAGTCATTCAGGTCTAGAAAATTATTTTCTTCTCATTTGCCCTCCTTTAGTCCTCTGGCGCTTCTCCTCTTCTCTGACATTCTTGAAGAAAACCTAGGTGCACTTCAGGGGATCGCAGAGATTTTAAATTGTTCAACATAAATTATTATTCCGTGCCCAGGTGTCTGTCATCTCCAGCCTTAGCAATGACTCTCCACTTTGCTTTTCACAATTCCTTGGTGAAATATGTACTATCGTCTTAGAGCCAAATATCTTTGCCTTATTTTTTTAAGTGACTTCCTTCTGCCTCTGCTCTTAGGATAAAAATGGTCCAAAATGTCAGGATCAGGGAGAAATAATGCTGGTATGTACAACGTACAAGAAGTACGTTGGAATAGCAAAAAAGCAGAAGCCTGATGGATCCTGAACAAGAAGCAAAAAGATTTTGGGGTGGAGGGTCAATTGTTTACATACAATGAGGTTCTGTTTCAGGGGTTGAGCAATCAGGATGTAACCACAGAATAATTGGAGTAGTACCAGATGTTCCAGTATATCTATTCTATTGAGCAAAGTAAGTTTGCTTCTATTTAACAAACTAAGTTTGGAAAAAAAGAGCCCCACAGCCACTTTCTAATGCAATAAAAAATCACTTGCTAAACATTTCCATATTCCAGAGGCTTGAAAATATTTGTGGCAAAATATTAAGAACTGCATCCCCAATTTCTTATTTCAAAAGGCTGAATTGGTTAAGTGTGTTTCCAAGTCTCAGCTCTCTACACGTCGTCTAAAAATGGACATTTTCTCCACTTCCTGGGAAAAGTCGAGGAGAAGATCTGCTGACAATCTGAAGTGTCTCCATCTGGAGGACAACAAACATGACCAGGCAGAAGCAATTGCAGGCCAGCCTCACTATAACAGACCTCATACATACAAGATAAAACATTTCCTGTCGTTCTCCAAGTCTTCTTTGACAAATTTAGTTCTATTTACTTAGTTTAGATTTTTTTTAATCCCACCTTCATTATTTGTATAAATAACTCAAGGTGGCAAACATACCTAATACTTCTTCCCTCTCCTGTTTTTCTCACAACAACAACCCTGTGAGGTGGATTGGGCTGAGAGAGTGACAGGCCCAAGATCACCAGCCAGCATGATCTGATATCTTCATATGACCGCATTTTATCAGTTGTGCCTACTGAATATTGGTATATTGGGAATTTCCTTTACAAATAATTCTCAATTTATAATCACAACTGGGACCAGAATTTCCATTCTGCAAGGCAGTTGTTAAGTGATAAGCACTTGATTTTGCAACATTTTGCCATTGTTGTTAAGTGAATCACTGCAGTTGTTTAGTGAATCATGTGATTGTTAAGTGAATCTGGCTTCCCCCATTGACTTTGCTTCTCAGAAGCCAGCTGGTAAGATTGCAAATGGTGATCACCTGCCCCTGGGCTGCTGCAACTGTTGTAAATATACACCAGTTGCCAAGCGCCCAAATTTTGTTCGTGTGAGCATGGAGGATGCTGTGATATTCATAAGTGTGAGGATTAGTTGAGAGTCATATTTTTCAGTGCTGTTATAATTTTGAATGGTTGCTAAATGAGTGGTTGGAAGTCAAGGACTACCAGTAGGAATTAAAGTAAGGTTGTATTAGCTCCCTATGAAGTGAAAGCTTTTATACTCCTAGGTTCAAAGCTTAGATTCAGTATTTTGTTCTCTCCGCAACAAAGTTTAAAAAACAGGCATCTGGACTGGATTTTTCTCAAGTCGAAGACAAAAGGTTTTCTCAAGTCGAAGACAAAAAGTACCTCTAACGACCCGAAACCTTTCAGGCTATTCATGGTCACTTTGACCAATTGAACTTAGTTTCAACTCCTCC
>JANHZU010003753.1:53253-68499 GCA_032468055.1 Acrochordus granulatus
GGATAGATTTTAGATATTACATTTCAAAAGTCCTGTCATTTTGTGCCATTTCTTCCAATTTTACCCATTCATTTAGTCTATTCTTTGGCCATCTAGATAGCATAGACAATCAGGACATTTCAGATGGCATGGATGTCTCCCCACTGCCCTCAAATTCATGCAAGGAATTACTTTTTCTAACTGTCAAGCAAGTTGACCAAGGGCATAAAATGATCAACAATGAGTTAGTTTTAGCCGGATGCCCATTCCAGGGATTGGAGTAAGTTTTGCACAAATTTAGTTAATTACCTTCTTATTCAGTACCAATGATCAAAATTCACAAGGATCACTTAAGAGATTTACTTTGTGTCTGTCATAAACTTAATCCCACTTGGTTGGATATACTGGCAGATAACTAGTATGTGCTCTCTCTTTCTGTCTCTCCTACACAATCAAATGCACAAACTCTTTATCAAAACCAAACAAAAAATTATGATCCTTGAAATTAAAAAACTATGGGTCCAGCTCTTGGGTTTTTTGATCTTTGATCCTTCTCTCCATATAAATTTCATGCATCTGAGGAAATAAAGAGAGAATATGACCCAGGAAACTGTGGGAATAGCAAAAATCCCTTGTTTATGTCTTTGCATAAACCCTTTTCCCTTTTATGCAATCAGTAAAATCGTAAGTGTTGTTGTGTATTCAGTCTTCTAAGAAATGACAGGATGACTTATACTCTGATGACAGAATAAAGAACCTTTATAAACTGGAACACAGTTTGCTCCTACTACTGGGAAGCAATGTTTAGAGAAAGGACTAATAAGCAGCTGTCCTGTACTCTGAAGATAGCACAGAGTTGTAGTAGAGGCCAAAGGCTCACTCAACCAGTTTTGCTCATTGTCACACCCAGAAGATGCTCCCCAGGCATCTGTGCTAAATGCCGAGCCCTAAAAAAAAGTAATGGAAGATCAGAATTGCATTAGTCATTGTCAAATGTTATAATTCTGATTGCAAAATCACCCAGTACAAGAGATGCTGATGAACAATATTTTCTATATTTGGGATAGCCAAATACATCTCTGAAGTCCCATCTCTGTTAGGTGGAGAGGACCTGCTACCTCATCGTAAAGAGACAGTCTCCACTGCTAAATTACCTCCAGGGTAGGCCTGTGGTAATTACTGCTAACTTGCCAGAAATCTGCAGCTTTATTTGGAATCCTAGAATCACAATCTTGTACAGAAAAGCATGAATGCTAAAGCATCTTTATTTTTGACCAAATACGATCTTTTTAGAAAAGATAGAACAATGTAAATGGAAGAATTGTGGCAAATTGAACAGAAATCACTGCCAGGAGTTTTGAATTACATGCGTTTAAAACTTGTTTTTATTGTGCCCTTAGCTTTTTGGTTTGTTTTGCAGCAGAATATAATTTGTGACCTAATGACATTTAGAGCAAAAGCCAGCCCTACAGTAAGCTTGAGTCTGGGTAGGAAATTTCAAACAAGTTTATGTTTTTGTGCAACAGTCATAGCAAGGAAAAGCTAGGTCCCTTCATAACTAAATTGAAGCCAACTGTCAGGGATGCAACATGGAGGAAGATATAAAAGATGCATTCATTAACTTTCTCCATTAAAAAAATACAGACTCTAGGTCAGTCCCAAGATAAAAAGACTCAGAACATTTTAAAATGTCTAAGGATGGGTGATGAGAAACACTGACACTTTCTCAAGGTCTCACCAGATTCTTTAAGATGCTCTGATGGGAGCAGATGGTGATCATCTAATAGCAAAGGTCACTCCAAGTCAATCACTGAAGAATCCAGTATTTTCTTTCCCTCCCATGTCATTTTAGAAGGCTAAAAAGTAACAAAAAGCAGGATTTGCAAAACCCAAATCTTCTCAGTCCTTTTGGCAACTGCGCCTCTTTCCATCCAGCTGAGTAACCAAACTCAGATTTGTTGGTGGGTGGAAAACTTTCTACCAGGGACAGGGTAAATAGGAGACACATATTCACCTCAAGTGGATTTTAAAGTAACAAACCTGCCAACTGTAACCACCCATTGGGAGTTTGCTCCAAGTCTACATTATATCTTTAACTGAGTGAACAGCATTTTCATTTTTAGGAAACTATAATAATTTGATCACAGAAATTAGAGACCACTGGCATCAGCATTCCCACCAAATTATAAGTCTTTTAGTTGGGAGTTGTGGGACTTAAATTGACTAAAATCACAGATGTTTGTAACCTAGACATGGTTCTGAAAAACATATTTGCTGTACTAGATCTCTATCAGCTCTCTTCCTCCCAGCCACCAAGGTGAGATCATGCAACAGGTACATAGTTATTAGATTTCATTCCTAAGGACAGTTCTTTCTCTTAGGGCATAGCTCTACTAAGTGCTTTACAGCAGCACAGTTGTTACCACTTCCTCGTGTGAGTAATGAGGATCTTCAGCTAAAGACCCTGAACTCCATTTATGTTACTATAGCTCTCATCGTTCCTTGGAGGAAGCAAATGAGTATGCAGGCAGGCTCTCTGTGGTTCAAATATGGATCATACATCACTGTGCCTTGAACTAAGAGATGTAAAGCTGCCCCGGCGATTTGGGTTGAACTGGGAGAAACTGGCTGCTCGATTCCTCTTCCTTCTTGTCTCACTTTTACTCCTTTGCTTGTCCCGTGCAATAAAGTTTTCTATCAGTTTCAGTTTCTCATGCTCCTCTCTCAAGAAGAAGTCCACCAGCACACTCTTCTCCTTCTTGATCTGCTCACTAATGTCCTTGGGAATGTCTGGGATCAACCAATCAACAATCACACTGAGGAACATGACCAAATTCTGTGAAGGAAGAAGAAGACAAGCAGAGGTGGATCACGACTGGTGGGAAAGCACAGAGCACCAGCTGTTGGGTCCTATCAGACCACACAAGTTGAACTAATTGAAATCCTTTTAGCTTTAGGCAACACTTAGGCAACATCTGCAAACATTGCCATTCATAAGAATTGGCCAACAGACAAGTCCAAAGATAAGCAAGGGATGTACAGAATCTCTTGAGGATTTTTTTCTGGCATTGCTCCCCATTTCTTGCCTGAGACAGGGCTGCACATTATTTGTGGTTTGCTGCTTTACCAGAGATGTGGACATCATCAGCCAGCAGCTTGGGCTTTCTCAGGATAAGTGGAAGGGTTTTTTTTTTATGTTTGCTGCAGGCAACCAGCAAGATGAACAGGTGTTCACATGACTAGAGATGTTATTGGGGCTCCATGTGACCAGAGGGAAGGTCTGTGAGTGGTGACTCTGAAGCAGTAGGAGCCTAGAAAGGAGAGATAGATTGGGCTGAGGCACCTGAATGGTGGTGAGGAAGAAGAGTCTCAACAGGAAAGAGATTGTTAAGGCAAATGGCCAAATCCTGATAAAAGCAACCTATCTTCCCTCCGGGGAGTTTCTAGTGGAAATATATATACTGTATATTCAAAAAAATACTCCTGGGAGAACTAATGCCTGTTGGTGGAAATGCTCAGAAATCCAGTTGGGTAGAAACTGAGGAAGAGTTGTCTCTGTTTGTGAGTGAGAAATGTGAGTGCATGAATGCAAATAGGACAGTCTGTATATGTTGACTGTTAAAAAAAAATGTTTGTTGCTAATTTCTTTTCCAATCAGAGGAGCATTAGTTGTAAAAAGAAGTTATTCCTCACTCTTCAAGAAAACAAGGAATAAAACAATCAAGGAGGTAAATGCTAAAGAATCAGTGGCATGTTACTATAAACATCAGAATGAATGGAAGTGTTCAAATGTAATAGGTTCCTAATGTAGAAGTCTTGAACTCGTTAGTCACATCCTGCCATTCAAACAGATGCTGGACTCCTTTTAGGCATCCAGATGAATGTGCCAATGTTCAAAAAGTTCAATTATCCTCCTTGGCAATTTGAAACCAACTGAAATCAAGAAGGGAACTCCTTCTGTCTTTGCCGCTGTTCTTCCACACTCAACAATGTGTTGTGTTGTGTTTATTTTAGAGAGGACTTAATTTTGCTGCCTGGTGGCCCAAGGCTTTGCTCAGACCCAGTGTGTGGGAAGTTCTCAGTATAGGGCATTCAAGGGAAAAGTAATACAAGAGAAAAATGGTTACCTGAAAAATAATGACAAATGCCAGGCGGGCAGATAACACAGACCAATACTGCTTAGAGAAGTCATATGGGTTTTCAGACCATGGTGGTTCTCTGTAATCCTTAAACCTGTAACATGAAACCAGTTCATTAAGTGAAATCTTTAAGAGCAATACCTATTCTTGCTTACTGAAAAAAGTCCAGTTTTCTAGTTTGGTTGTTATGTGATTATACATTTACAAGATTGGTCTGCTCCAAGGAGTATTATGGAATATAAATCCAGAAATCTTCAGTCAGAATAGAATAAAATTGCTCCTCTGGATTTGCCACTATTGTACTGTCACTATCACAGACTTGACTACAAAAACATATGAGAAGGTATTTAATTTATCCATGCTTGCAATAAACAGTTGCAAAGGTTTATTAAAGAGTCAAACAAATGAAGAATGCATCAACTGGGTACCCAAGAAATACACTTTGTAATTTACCACCATTAGATGAACTGATAAGCAGTGGGACTTCTATAGTGGAGGCCCCACAACCACCATTATAACAGCAGCAGTGGCAGTTGCAACAACAAAACTCTTCCTGGACTTTCATGGTTTTGAAACAATGTCCTCATGTGAGAAAGAAGCTGTTCATAAGACCTCTTTTTGGAAATTGCTCACTGGCTTGTCTCAATAGGAAACAACAGATGTGAAGTATATTTTCAGGGACAGTGACAAAAGCATGATTTCTCACCCACTATCCTTCTTCCCTTTCTGTGCATCTGGAAGGAGCAGATCTTTTTCTACCTCCTCCCATCCTCCCATCCCTCCCTCCCTCCATATCACATTTTGAAACTGCTCATCCTCCTCAAAGAGGGACCTATCTAGAGAGAGGACAACAGGGAGTTAGGCTCTCTGCCTCTTGGTAAAGCAACCTTTTCTGCCTGCCTGCTCTCCTCTGAATTGCTGTCAAATGCAGATATGTTAGTATTCAGGGTTTCTGAAGGTACTACAAAAGGAAGTCACAAAGGAGACAGCTCAATAAACAGGTGAATAAACCCTCAGGTCAATAAACAAGCTGAACCACTGTAGGCTATTCAAGAACCTGCCCCAGATGAAAGTCCCATTATGTTGAGATAAGTATGAGGGGCCTTCTTGGACAGAAGATGGAGGAAGGCAGCTCTAGTTCCTTGCTTTTATGCCCTGAAATTGCTTATCCACAGCCCACTCTGACTGCTGCTCAGCTTGGGGTAGGGATTTTTGGGGATAGCAATGCAGTTGCATCTATTGCAATTCTCTTGATGTGAGCCTGCCATCCCAGATGGCAAAATAAATGGTAGATGTTGCCAAGACATGCCAATGTCATGATTAGGAACAAGGGAGGTACACTGCAGATTGCATAGAGGGCAGAGAGACCCTCATGAAGTTTGCAGAAGAGTCAGGAGTGAAACTTGGAAAAATATACAGTATAAGCATGATACCAATGCCTCAGAGTATTAACAACCAAGGTCAGAAGAGCACCAGAAAATGCATCATCATATGACCCTAATCTCCAGTCTGTATCAATAGATAAAAATTGATTGCTGTGACCTTCTTGATCCAAGAACCAATACTAGAAAATTAGAAGACATTCAGATTATTGCGGAAGAGGTCATTGCAGAAGAAGGAACAATAAATGTTTACAAGTTATGGAGAAACTGGAAGATTTTAGCTTAGATTTTGCATAACCAAGAAAAAGATTTTGAGACTAATGGAAAGGCTCTGTATGGTTTAAAAAATGATAAAATTCTCTGAACTTTCAGACTACAGAAATATCTCCATTGTATTCAAGTACAGTAGATAGAAAAAAGATAGGCACTATCAGATCATGTGCCACATGAAAAGCCAATGTTTGCCAAGAGGCAGGTCTGGATGATGAAGCACAATTTCAAAAAAAGTTGGCCCAGAGGGCTAACTATTCACAACCTTTCTTACCTGATATGACTGCCACCAAAAACACAACTTTCTAGAATGTGGAATTCCTGAAAAACCATATGAAGATTTGCTATAAAAATCTAGTAACCTATAGAATAAAAATAGGTAGTAAGGCTCCATGTAGGCCCTATGATCAAATCCTATAAAACAATTCAACTCTCCTTCATGAGACGTTGAACTTGGAATCCAGAGAACCAGGTTCATGCCTACCCTTGCTAGAAAAGTTCACTTTCAGACAATTACTCTGTCTCAGCCCATCTATCCCACAGGACTATTATGATGGGGAAAAATGGGAGGAGGATGCCATGTGAGCCACCATGATTATTAGTGTAATTCTGTAATTAGACAGGACATAAATCTTACAAATCAATCAATAAATAACATTTTCTGCATCCTTGTCTTTACTACGTTCATGTCTGGGAAGAGCTGGAGGAATAAAAGTCTGCATTGGTTAAGATGTCTCAAAAAGGTAGACTTCAATTTATGATCACAATTGGGACTGGAACTTCCAGCGCTAAGTGAGGTAGTCATTAAGTCAGGCATGCCCAATTTTGTGACTTTTTTTAGTTAATTGCTAAGCAAATCACCATGGTTGTTAAATGAATTATGCAGTCATTGAATGAATAAATGGCTTCCCTCATTGATTTTGTTTAATGAAAAATGGCTGGGAAGGTCACAAATGACAATTGTGTGATTCCAGTTTACTGCAACCATTGTGAATACATGCCGGTTGCCAAGAGCCTAAATTTTGATCATGTGACCATGGGAACACTGCAGTTGTAAATCACTTTTTTAAGTGCTGTTGAATAGTCGCTAAATGGTCACTAAACCAATTGTTGTAAATCAAGGACTATCTGTAATTTAAGTCATGTTGATTTCCATGAATTAACTCTTTAAAACAAACTTGATTAAGGGATGCTTCTCTGAAAAAATATTCATTTGTCTGTTAGTCAAGTGAGGCCAATGGTTATTAGAATGATTTCACAGATGGAAATGATCCACTGTTAGTATTGTTATTTTTAAATAATTCAACATTTTTATTTACTAATTTAACGTGAAAGGTTTAAGTATGCGCTTGGCTTTTCTGTTTCTACAAATGGGTGCTTCAAAGGACTTGTTAGGGCCTATATTAAAAGTATAGACTAAAAATACAATGTAAGACGGCAAGAAACATGCCTATCGGAGACTGGTTGTAGCATTTTGTGAAATGTGGCAAGCTGCTTAATAATATGTCAACAACAGAGTCAAATACCCATCTTCCCATCCCACACACTGATCCATGGGCTCCGCACACGAGCAGTTCTGAAGTGAGAAGAGTGCTATGCTGAGTCTGCTTTGAGCTAAATTTACTTTAAGTTTGCCTTGGGGGGAAAAACATTATGGCTAATCACATGCCACAGATAAGTGCTGTTGCAATGTTTATTTAGAATGAATACCAGAGAACTGACGGGAGGGTGCAAAGCGTTGCCCGACCTATTCCAAGAATGCATCCTTGTCGGAAGGTTTGAACTGCATGATTAAAAGGGCTTAATCTCTCGGGCAGGGGAAAAGGCGGGTTGATGGAGTATGCTTGCCTTGGTGAGATCACACAGATTTAAAAACAAAAAGGTTAGCCATTTCCCCAACCTCTTTTTCAGGATGGGCGTGTTTAGTTCAGCAGGTGAGACCATTTTTGGATTAGACCAGGTCACTTTGTCCTCTCTGGGGGTTCCATCCAGGGACCCAGCAGCCATCTGAAGATGGTGCTGGAGCAAACATGGACAGAGACAAATCAAGAGACAACCATCAACACAAACACACTCACATGTAATCCCTTTTACACATGACATACTCTGTAAGAGTATTTGCAGGGTGTAAGATGCAGGCAGGAACAGCATACACTTAGCGGCACAACCAAGTACCTGGGATTGTGTACAAGAACTTCTACACAGTGTATGGGCTAGACCTTCTCAGGTCCAGATGTTCAGGGTTTCGTTCAAGACAGTGGCTTTGGCACTCAGCAGACCCAGTCTGTCCTTTCTGGCTGGCATAGTATCTGGGTGTTGGACTTGGAATGGAAACCTCCAAATACTTTGAGGAGTTTCTGGTTCTTAACATTGTGCATCTTCCATGTCCTGCTTTGGCTAACTCACTATACTGGCAGGGTATCTGATGACTGGCAGGGCATACTTGTTCATTACGTGGATCCTGTTTTCCTGTTGAGCTGGCTCTTTAGGATTTGTCTTATCCTTTGATGGTACTTCGATATTGCTGTCTTCCTTGCCTCCTCCTCATGGTTCCCATGTGACTATAAGATACCAAGGTTTGTATGTCTGCTATGTGGCTTGCTGGTACTCCACCCTATCAGTCTTAAACTACTTTCCCTCTCTGAGTACCATCTGGCCACATTTCTCCAGTCTGAATGACATCCTAATGTCCTCACTCTAGCTTCATTTCAGGTGGATTAAGGAATTGATGACTCATTCACCCTTAGATGTCATTTATGTAGAGGAGGTGGCTGATGGTAGTTCCTTCTTAGACTTGAATCCATATCCAGTCCTTGTAATTATCTGATTGAGGGGATTCAAGCTCATGCAGAACAGTAGCAGGGACAATGCATCACTTTGGTATATGCTGCACTTGATGGACACTTGTGTGAGCTGTCTTGAATATTGTCTTCCACAGTCCCACTGAGCTTGTGAGAAAGGTCCTTAATATTCTGTTGACTTTATACAGTGCCAGGTATTCACAGATCCAAGTGTGTAGTATTGAGTCATAGGCTTTCATGTAGTTGCTCTGTGCTCAGATTAGTCTGTCTAGACCTTGAATCTTGGACAACAGCTCTATTGTTGAGCAGCTAGTGTTCTGAGTCTCTGGTGTTGTTCCCAATGCCATTCTGAACTCTGCTCATGTACTGTCCATATAGTCCTGTAGTTTGGTGGTTTTGATGCCTCATAAGATTTTCCATGTTGTGGAGAGACAGGTTATTGGACAGTGCTGTACCCTTGTGGGGGTCTTTCATGATCAGTACTGTCTTTCCTTGTGTTAGCCAGTCTGGGTGGAGGCCTGCTGGTAGCAGCTGGTTCATGTTTCTTTAGCCAGTAGGTGTGGATCATGTCCGGGCCAAATGCTGTCCAGCTCTTCATGTTTCTGACCCACTGCTGGATGTCTGCTATAGTGATGGTAACTGGTTCCTCTTCTGGGGAATTGCTATGGTCTGCTTTCACATCTTGCAGCCATTTTGCACTGGTGTTATGTGTCTCAATTTTGAGAGTCTTTGGATTTTGGCGGCATATAAATTTAATAAATAAATAAAATTTCTCTCATATGTTCTTCCAGTACTGTTTAATTTCTGCTGTTGGTGGATCTGCTGTTACTGTGTTATTGCACTGCAGTTGGGAGTACACCTTGGATGGTTCTTTAGAGAACAGAGCATTTATATTCTTGGCCTCTGCTTCTCTAGCATTGCCTGATAGTCAGTGCTGTGAATCTTTGTTTAGCAGACTTTAAAGGCTTCAGATGGGATCTGGCTCTTGTATGTTTTTAGTAGCTGTGTCTTATCCTTAATATTCACAACTTTCTGTAATTCTACCAGCTGACTAATCTCTCTCCTAGTTGCCTTGATCTTAGCCTCTAACTTCAAGTTCTGGAGGCAGGGAGGCATATACTGCAGTTCCTCTTGATCGTGTAGCCAAGCATTTCCAGTGGCTTGGCTACACAATCAAGAATTTTGAGTTATAGTGGTAGTAGGGATTGTAGAGAACCAGTCTTCAGGACTGACTTTAGCCAGTTTATCAATGATGTTATGTCTCATATCAGCAGTTGTGCTCTGTAATGGAGAGGATGGTAATGACATTCAAGCTTCAGGTGCTGGCTGCACAACCAATTATTCTTCTGGGTCTTCTTGAGTACAGGATATAATGTATAGTTGGTTTGTCTTAAGTTGTGAGAGCAGCTTTCTCTTCATTATGTTGAAGTCCTGGGTAACTATCTGTTTCTCAGTTGTGGATGCAGATCTTCTGTCCATCCACAGTTCCCTCATACATTTCATATATGCCCTCTTGTTTGGTCTTCTGTTGTTGTAGCATTCCATTAATTGAATAAAAGTGAAAATATGAATCCCAGGAACATCTCTTACCAAGGAAACATCATTGACCACTGGGATAAATGAAAATGGTTTATTAACCTGAGCTTGAGCCCTTCCTTGAACCCATCTTTAGAGGCAAAAAATACACAGAACAAAATCCACAAGCAGCTAAGAGAAACAGTTTTTAAAACTTTAAATTCCATCAATTCCATGTACTCTTGTCTCATTCATATATGGTTTGTTCCAGTAGCTCACTTATCAGATTGTCCTGGTTCCCCAACATCTAACATGGACCTTGTTAATCTATGCAATATCCAAGTCAACTTGAGTCTCCTAGTTCATGTCACTCTCACATTTGAGACACGCAGTTGAAGCATTAGGACCCCTACTGGTAAGATAGGTACCAGCCAGGATTCAAACTATGGTTTCTCATGTTAAAGCAGTGTTCTAACCATTACATTACCCACGTGCTATATTCTCATACTATATATGCTGCAAAGAAGGTAGCCAGGATCTGGTGAGTGTCAAGGCCACTGTCTTGGATGAAACCCAGAGAGCATATATATTTAAGAGCTGTATGCCTCTCCCTTCTTCATCCCAGTTGAGAAAACAGATTAAAAGCATCCTAGAAGGACAACACAGAAGGAGAATCCTAGAAGGAAATCATAGAAAGAATCCTAGAATCCTAGAAGGAGAACATAGAAAGCTCAAATGTGTCCATTTTACTTTGCAGAAGGAAAAATACTTATTCTTTATACTTATACTTTAAGAACCAAGATCCAGATGTCTCATAAGTACATCTGATTATGTAGTTTAAGGACTTTTGGATGGAAAAAATGCAGACACAGGGATATGTTGTTTTCAGCCAGCAATAAACTTAGATTTCCTTCCAAACAACACATATCTGTCCAGCATCTTCTGCAGCAAGAGCAGCAACAATAGATGGTGACCACCAGAGTTGGCTGGCCACGCAGAAGTGTACAAAGGAAGAGCCACAAAGCATCTGTAAATTGGGCCTGAACAGTGAAGAGGAGTTCATCACCTCCATTTAATATTGATAGTGGTTGGCAAGATGTCTGCTAATGGACACTTATGTTCATGGCTGAAAAATATGTTGTATCCTGAACTTGCAGGAGTCTGTGCAGCTGCTGAGCCTGTGGCTTCTCTTGCTTCCCAAAGAATTGGGATTTAGCTATCCATGGCTCTTTCTCAACAGCAGGTGAACAGCAGGCTGGAACCAACCAGTTCTTGTTGAGATGGGAAATGCTCTAAAACAGGGGTGTCCAACCTTGGTTGAGGAATTCTGGGAGTTGAAGTCCATACATCTTAAAATTGCCAAGGATGGACACCCTCCTCTAAAATCAGTCCTTTAGCTGCTATGCATGCCAGGGATCAAGAGAGTCATACGGCAATTAAAAGTGGCTAGTTGAGGGAGAGACAGAGAAACATTGCTTTGGCTTTAGAAGGCACTCTTCCTCCCAATTTATTACAACTCAATTATATATTCTTTTTCCAAGTGTATTTTTAATTTATTCTGAATTAAGTAGTATTGTTTGGCTTAAAACGAAGAGTGAGTTCCTTCTTTGGGCTAAAAGGTATTTGTTCTAACATGTTATGGTTCTTTAAAATCCAACAGTTCCACCCCAGCTACTGTGTGTGAAATGGCCAGATGTTCACTATATCACATGCTGACAGCATGTCGGCACACAGAAGTATTGTTGCCTCCAGTCACACTTTCAGATCCTGGAGGAGGTGGGTGAATGTGTGTAAGGCGACATTTTAATTAGGTATCCATAAAATCTATTTTAAAAGCAAATGGGGGAGTTAGTTACCTACAACACAGTGATTTTATCACATGGTCCAAGTCGGAAGCATCAGAAAGTTTCTCAGAAACACAAGAGATTCTTCAATCACCTTCTATAATTATATTATGTAGCCCCTGCTTTTTCCAGTCTGGTGAAGTTTGCTCTTGAGTTTCAACAAAAGATCATAAAAACTTTGGTCCTTAAAACTGCCTTCTTTGAGCAGCAATATAATGAATCCCCTTGTTTGAGGATCTGCCCATCTGTAGCAGGATTGATCTTACCAGAAGGTTGACATTCACAACAAAAGGAATGAAAGGCAGCAGCTTTACCTGCAAAAAGAAACTTCCTTTACAAATGGTGAGTTTTCTGGCTGGGTTCCAGACTTAAAGTCACTGACATTGAAGTAGGATAGAGTATGATTGACAAAGCCATGCATGGTTCCATTCTGACTATACGCATATTGGTAAACGAGGCGTGGAATGAAATCCGAAGTGACTGAAATGACAAAGGCCTGGAAGAAAAAAAAAGGCATTTTCCACATGAATCTGCAAAGGGTACAAGATCTGGAGATATCTTCACTGAGGAGAAAGTTGCCAGAAAAATTTCTAGGCACATCCAGAAAGAGAAGGCCCTAAGTGGATATAAGATGGTATCCCACCAGAAACGCTTCATGTGCCTGAACTTGAAGGATGACCAAAGATTTTGACTGTTTAAGGAGAACAGAAGTTTAGTGGTAACATTGCAGTGGGAAGGATAATTCAATATGTACAAAAAAAATTATGGAATCAGTAGGAGATGGAAGCACGTGCCTCAAAAGTCCTTAGGTATTATTAGATACCCTGGTAAAAATAAGAAGGAAGTTTCAATTTTCAACAGACAATTGCTGGAGAGAACTACAGAGACTTGGTAGGTTTACTGATTTCTAGTTTCAGTGTCATCATATTAGTAATGTAATAGAATACAATCTGTATTTATATTTTTGGAACTTATGACTTAACAGATTTCTAGAAAATATACTACGAACAGGGATCCATGGGAGGGTGTGTCAAAAAGTGAAGGTGATGGCCATGACTGTGTGATTAAACCTTGCCTTCTTTGTATGTATTGTCCACATGGGGCTTTGGTTACAGGACTGCAGCAGATATAACATCCTGAGATTTTTTTTTATACCTTTCTCCTACTCCTCCAGACATCAGCAACTGTGATGAGAATATATGCTCTAACTGCAGTGCTTCTTACATTGGCAAATAACCAATATGCTGTCAATTGTGCTATCAAAAAAGAAAAGATGGACTACTATATTTATGAATAAAATCAGCAGTTATATATTTCACGGGAAGGGCAGAGAACTCAGTTGAGATTTCTTAAAAATTTGGCTCCATCTCATAGGCTAGATTTATGAGTAAAAGCTTTTAAAAACCATGTACTGAAATATCCACAAAGATTTTATACTGGCACACAACTTTAGAAGAAAAATGAACATAAAAGTTATATTTGACTGACTGGGTCAAATTTCTTATATTGCATCCATAAGCTTGAAACAAATACTTACATTAATTATGACTGAAAATTTTCCGATGCCACTCAAAATATTAAACCAAATTCCTGTAAGAAAGCATAAAACTCTGTTAAGATCTCTCATTCTGGTTCTTGTTAAGCAAATTCTGAATACAGGTAGTCTTTGGTTTACTGAGTCTGCAATTATGGCCATAAGACATGATGGTCATTAAGTGGGTCATCAAGTGACCATGCTTGATTTTATTACCTTTTTTTGCAGCCCATTGTTCACTATGGGGCATTTTTTTGCCAGAAAATGGAAGTTAACATTGTTTAAAATGGATATTTTTCCAGCAAAAATGTTTTAAATTGCAGCCATGTGACTGGGACACTGCAAATTGATATAAATGTGGACTGGTTGCCAAGTGCCCAAAATGTGGTCACATGACTCTGTGTGTGTGTGTGTGTACATCTTGGCTGTCAGAACTTTTGGGTTGTGAGTAACTTTTTGCGGATCCATTGTAACCTGAAACTATTTCTAAGTGACCAGTCACAAGGACTACCGGTATCACCATCTTTCTGTTAACTATTTTAACATGCTTTTTCTTAATTTTCATTCAAAAAACCCCACATACCTATATCTTTTGCTCTCACTGTATCGGGCCTTCTTAGTTCAGCCACAAACTTTTTGGCATCAAGCCGAACTTCAATAACATTGTTGAGCAAGGCGAACACCGGAGCCAGAGGAAAAGATGCCACAAAGAGTGTGACAAAGCCAAACTGTATGACTAGAAGAAAAGAGGAGGAGAGCCATATGAGTGGGTGGGTAAACTGTCAAGACAGATATAAATTTTTCAGGTGGTAGGTATGTATTTCTGTAGAAGGTGTATTCACCCACTTGAATTGCATTTGAGAAACACATCTCAGGGAATGACAAGTCATCAAAGTTGTCTCTGCTTAGATCAATCTGCCTCCCTCTCTTTCTTCCTTGTAGCATCCTGGCTTGACACATTCCTAATGACGACATCTTCTTCAGGTTTGGGTGGGCTCTCACTAGGAAGCCGATTGATTGTTGAGCAATCAACAATTGATTGTTGATCAAGGTGAAACTCATCTCTAGTCCTGAATGTCAATTAAGCTGCATCAAACTCCTCTATGTCAAGGACAAGATGCCCAGTGACGATATGGACATGGCCATGTGAGGATTTTTGACAGTGGTTTGGTCATCATCTTCTTCCCAAATGCTCTTTCATCTTCTCAGTTTAGCCTACAGACTTAGAGTATCCTAGTGATTTCCTGCCATAGTACAGAGCAAGTCTAGCCCTGGACAAGAGTTTAAGATCAGCAAGGCCTGGCAGGATGCTACCACCTGTTTTTACCCTTCACAATGGAAGGGAACACTACTAAAGACTGCAATGATTTCAGTCCAGTCCAATAACATTTAAAACTTTTTTTCTGGAGATCTCTGGATGGATCAAAAGAAGCAAAACATGATATTCTTCTCCCATGTGTGGAGACACTTTAAATGCACAGAAATGCACAGATAGGAGACGCTTTAAATGCACTTTTAAGAAGTTATCCTAGGGATAAGGCGAAGAAACTGGATGAATCTGAACAGTCATGATAAGCTGAATTCTGAATTACTTGCAAGAAGTGTGCAGCTCTTGTTGGCTCCTCGTAGGAAGCAGCTAAGCAAAGTGCAGAACTATCTGATTTGTTTGGTGTGATATGTGAACTGGAAATTCAAGAATTGGAAAATCCTAACATGCTATAGTTTGAACCTATTGTTTCTTCATGACTCCCAGCTCTGATCTTGGGGAAGGAAAGGAAACTA
>JANHZU010003753.1:76107-91010 GCA_032468055.1 Acrochordus granulatus
GGCGAAGCAGAAGCCGCGCCGAGCCCTCCCGTCTTCCCGCCGTCCCTTCTCCCCCTCAGCTGCGCCCGCTTTCTCCAGCCCGCCTTCGCTCCTTCCGTTTCACCCCATTGCTTCTGGTCACTTTTCATCTTCCTTTTTTGGAGGTGCCGATGCCTCGTCGTTCTTCTCTGACGATCCCCTTTGCCTGCTCGCTCTTGCCCCTCTCATTGTTACCCTTTGCTTTGACCATTCCTCATTCGAGCTGCTCACCTTGCAGCTGCCTCTCGGCCTCCTGCTACGTGGGTTCCCCTTCCCTAATTCTTGCTTTTTTGCCAGCATTTCTTTTCCTCTTCTTTCCTTTTAATAGCCCGATATACCTTATTGTGAAAGCATAACAGCATACAATAATATACAGTACATTAATATGTATAATTATGTATTTACAGTACATTATAAGTACAATAATGTACTGGCAGAATATAATGTGTGTATAACCAACAATTTATTGCTGAATAAAACCCAAGAAACAATTGTATTTGCAATATTAAAGCAGATAAATTGAAGCAATCTTTGTGTCAATTCATGTTTTGTTTTTTTGGATATTATAAATCATTTTAGCAAACTATAACAGTATGCAAGAGATTGCAGAAGTAATTAAATGCTGGGTTATATGAAGTGAGTATTACTTGATGAATGCTGAAACAATTGATTTGCTTTCACCCCATTGCTTTGTTGGCTTGTAATTATACTATACTATGTGCAAAGAGTATATGCAAGCTTGAGTCATAAGTAATATTTTACCTTAGTTGATTTTGAAAAAAAGATTTATATCTTTCTGTTTGTAGAACTTACACATAGTGTTTCTTCTTTGAATACAGGTGATTCTGCGGATACCCAGAAAAAACCTGAAGATCAGAAACAGAAAAAAGAAAAAAAGTCTGAAGCCTTGAACATGAGAGGTACCGTAGCAGAGATGAAGGATTTCTCCTGAATGAGGGAGTCATAAATAGAGATGATCTGCTCTTATTTATAGTTGCTGTCTATACATGTTTATACCAGAATTTTGGAATCTTAACATATTCTAAGTAAATAATACAGTTATTTTTATTATATATATGCATATATCCCACTTTTGTTATTTTTATAAACAAGCCGAGGTGGTGAACATATTAAAACACAGCTTCCTCCTCCTCCTTTTCCCACAACAGCAACCCTACAGGGTGAGTTGGGCTGGGAGAGAGTGACTGGCCTAAGGTCACCCAGCTGGCTTTCGTGGCTAAGCAAGACCTCCCAGTTGCTGGTCTGTTACCATAGCCACTAGACCAAACTGGCTCTCTTATCTCAGTTATCCAGGCTTTTTCTCCCCTTATGCTTTCTTTCAGGTGTCCTTTTGAATGTGATGGGAGACATTCTTGGCTCAGTTATTGTTGTCATTGCGGCTTCCATATTCTACGTGCTTCCTCTGGATGAGAACACACCATGTAACTGGCAGTGTTATATTGATCCGAGCCTGACCATTGTTATGGTCTTTATCATACTGTCTTCAGCCTTTCCACTTATCAAGGAGACAACAACTATTCTGCTGCAAATGGTTCCCAAAAGTGTGAATATACAGATTTTGGGTAAGTTTTTGTAAGCTTTTGGACTGTTATGACCCTTAAAAGCTGGTGTTGTTCCTGGGTGGATTATACACCCGCTGCACCATTACATGCTGAAGGATCATATGGTGGTATTTCCAAGCAACGTGACTCAGGCTTTAGAAGATTAATAAAAGCATGTATAGTATTTTGAGAACAGGCCATGTAGGAGAGATCAAGTTATTGTTTGCAGAAATTCCTATACACATACACTGTGTAGACGTTTGTAGCCTGTAAATACTTATATTTGCAGTGTGGATCACAGTGTTTGTATTTATGACGTACCTAAATTTCTACAGTTGATTTTGTTTTTGAATTCACTCATCTGCACTTAGCTTTGGAATGAGATTTGCTTGCTGAATGAATCCATATTTTGTATGAAATATATCAGGGTGTGAAACAAAACAATTTTTTGTTTTCTCTAAGAGTTATTCTTCAAAGCAAGACAGAAAAACAAAAACAAAAAATGGAAACATTCTACAAATTGATACTGTTTTTTTCCAGCTCCATGTGGGTCATGCACATAAATACTTATTTCTGGATACTAATAAATGGTGCTGGTATGCAATACATATACAGGGTGACCCAAAAAAAACGGGAATTTTTGAAGTGCGTATTGGCAGACATGAGCAAGTGGCAGCACTGCAAGACTGACCTTGAGCAAATAAACACTCCGCCATTTTAGTAACCATGGATCAGTGGAACGGGTAATGGCGTGCGTTAGCCATAAAAATGTTTTATAAAAATGGTGATAGTTTGACAGCTGCGCAGAGGGAGTTCTGACGTTTTTACAACTTAGGATGTCATGGTGCTGTGATCGCCAGATTTGTCCGCTTGTGATTTTTTCTTGTGGGGCTATCTCAAGAGTAAAGTGTACACGACTCGACCAAGAACTCCGGAAGAGTTGAAACAGAGAATTCGGGATGAAATTCACAGTATCCCAGCTGAGATGTTGCAGCGGTCAATGAGGAATCTCAAGAGCAGATTTCAAGAATGCGTTCGTACAGGAGGACGCCATCTACAGGACGTAATTTTAAAAAAATGAAAATTCCATCATTGTTTCTTAAATGGCATGTTTAAGGTTTCGATTACTATGAATAAAATATTTTTCTTCCATCACTCTTGGTTTTATTGGATTGTTAAAAAGTTCCCGTTTTTTTTGTGTCACCCTGTATATTTCTTTAGGTTTATTATAAACACCCATTTACATAGCTTACACATTCTGGGAAGCTTTTAAATGCTTTTAAATACAAATTCTATAAAATGGATTAAAAATATACACCACAGGCATTGCAGAGTAAGATATTAACAGTAACATATCAGAGAGAGGCCATGTATTAAAACTGAATGCTAATAAACTGATTCAGCTTACCTTCCCTTAAAAAAAGCCACATAAAAAATGGGTGCATAGGAATTCACAAATTTCAGCAGGAAGGCTTTCAGAATTAACCTCTCCTCAAATGATTTTTCTGTTTTGGGTACCTCTGCCATGAAGAAAACAAAAGAAAAGAACACTTACTAAGTACTACCTATGTAAGTGATAATGTGAAATTATAGTTTTGCAGTTTCTGGAAAAGTATATTCTGGATTTAGAAAACTCATACTCTGATTCAGCCAAATCCACCTTCTGTCATTCAGAGAGTCCACATTTCATTTTATTCTGCAAAAAGATTTTGCAGGGAAGTAAAGTTTCTTAATGCCAACCTCAAACAAGACCTGAGGTGTGCTTGATAAGCTATATAAGATTAACTGCTGACTTCAAGTTTGGTTTGAACAAACTAAACATGATTTGGTACATAGGATATTGAAAAATCCAGAGAATCCTCAGGACCCCTGTGAACTAGGGACTAAGTGGTGGTACTTGAATTCATCTTTGTGCAAGGTGATTGTCTCTCAGCTTTTTTTTTCCAATTTCAGCCAAGGATACTTCTGTTTCTAAGCCCAACGTCTTTTCTAGTTCTTCCTCAGCTTCCACAGTGATCTCACTGCAACTGCCAAGGAGGACATGGTTGCTCCTTGTGCACTGAAGGCCCTAGTCTACTCATGTTCTACTCATGTTCTTGGGGTCATGTTCTTCTTTGCCTTACTCTGAAGATCTAAATTTCCAGAATGAGAATATTTTTCATTTATTAGCGGAAGAATAAAAAGGAACAGTGAAGAGAGGAAAAAAATAATGTATGGCAAGAGGGATGCCTGGTGTATTGGGAAAGTGTTATAGACAGGATACCTTGGAGTGAAGCATCTTAGATCAGTCTTCCTTCTTTTTTTCATGCATTAGACCAGAGAAGATTCAGATAAGCTGAAGTGATTCCTTTTCTTCTTTCTATCTAAACCAAATGTATCCAACTTTGGCAGCTTTAAGATGCATGGACTTCAACTCCCAGAATTCCTTAGCCAGCTATACTATGCCATGCCATGCCATGAATTCTGGGAGTTGAATTCCATACATCTTAAATTTGCCAAGGTTGGACATCCTTACTCTCAACTAATCATCAAGACGTAGCCATATATGGGGACCTACATGAGCTGAAGCACCATAGCACATCTTATGTCTGTTGCATAGTTGAGGCCTGCTGCACTTTCTGTCTTCACATCACTTTTTCTGTATTACTGAGGAGAATCTGCTGGTACAAAGGGGAATCCTGTGGCTGCTTTAAAGATAATCCCCAGTTGTGGCTAAGTTCACAAATGGAGAGGAAGTCCCCCCCTCCCCACCAAAAAGGTTGTCTTTCGTGGTTGTATGGAAAAGGACAGCTGGCAATTTTGCCACCACTGATGTTCTCAACCAGGGAACATTCAGTTGCTTTTGTGATCAGACAGCTCATAAATTGAGTAAAGAAAACCTGAGGAATCTCAAGAGTTTGATAAGTGCAAACAGAGGCACAAGGTGAATTAAAAGTCCTACTCAGGGGAAAAACAGCATTTACTTATAAATTGCTTATTTTCAGAAAAAAGTAAGTTTACCCATCTCTGTCAGCTTTTTGGCAACGACTCCATAAATCTCATCCAGGATTAGAATCACCACAAGGTTAATGATAACTGCCGTTGCTGTCACTGTGACTCGCACGTTGGATTTGGATGACCCATTGGTGCTCATTGACAGCGCGGCCGCTGTGGTTATCCGGTATGCAATCACACCAAAGACTATGGAAAAAGTCAGAGAAATCTGGAAAGAAAGATATGAATAGAATGATATAGCATAGATTCTCTTATTTAACTCAAAGTCTGTGGTTGAATAACAATGGGGTTAAAGAGAGAGGAAACCCTTTATTCCTCAAAGGTTCAGTCAGCAACTTCTTTCATTCTTCAGGGATAGAAAATGCTCCTTACAAGCAAGACTGTTCTCTTTAGGTGGGCTACAGAAAGACATTTCTTTATTAGCTAGCTAAACGCAAATTTGTTTGCTATCATAATATTCATAGCTTCATTCGAGATCTTCTGCATCTTTAACCTTTCCTCTGCTTTCCATCTGACCAAATCCATTGTTCATTATCGGAGTTCATGTTTTGTTCCCGAAGCAGGGATTCAATTAGTAACAGTCCTAATATGGAGCCTATCTTGCTTCCTAGATAAATAGGCTAATTCTGCTGAGTACAGATATAACAAGTACCTGCACATTCAATAGAGCGAGAAAGTGGAGCCCAGATAGGTAGCTATTATAGAAGGATTCTAAAAAATTAATTTGCAAGGCAAAACTAATTAAATTTAACAACTCCTTCCAAAGGGTTACACCAGATCTTGTTTATTATGACTATCAATTTATGTCAGGCAGATCCCTTTTTGATCAAAATTACTAAATGGCAAATAGCTAACACCATACATGGGCAGATAGATTTGGAGTTAAGAAGCACCTTATAAAATAAAGGCAGAAGATCCAGTGCTCTTAGAGAAAGTGCTCCATGTCTCTGGAGAGGATCTCCAGAGGATCTAACTTTGGCATAGCCTTTTTAGATGGACAGAGCACCTCATAAACTAGTACCAACAACAACAAAATTTCCCCCAGAGAGAAATCACGATGTCATCCACCAGCCAGGATGACCGCCTTGCTTTCTACTTCTGCCTTTAATTTCTGAGAGAACCACTTTGGCTGGTCAATGTTGCTCAAGATGCTGTGGGTTTACTGTACACAATCTTGTGGGTACTAATGGCTGCCCAGGTGATTTAAAGATATCAGTATTTATTCAAAAACTGACAGTGAAACAATTAGATTGTTTTCTTCTGGATAAATGATAATACAATCAGTCAGTCAAGAAACCCACCCTCTTAGCCTTGCCGTAATATTTGGACAAAGCAGAAGCAGAAGGGAGCTGCTTTTGTTCACAGTGGACATTTTGTGTGAGAATATAATTTATCACCCTTGCTACTCTATTGGTCGAAAAAGTAAATGCATCCATAATTTCATCAAATCTACTTCTGTTTAGACAATGTAATGGATGAGGTGACACACAATAAAGAAATCCAGAGCCCTGCTTAAAACACATGTGACTTTCAGGGTGACATCCATATTTATTATTTCTTCTTAATTGCAAATGCAGATGAGGTGGAACAAAGAGACACTTTTAAAGAGGGGCATTTGTGCAAGCTTGTTGGAGGAAAAAGGACTGAGTGAGGGTTGAAATATTGAGGGCCAGCTTAGACAGAGATGGCCAGGACTTGCCTGTGGAGTGGAATATGAGCAAAGTGTTAGAATATGAGCAAAGCCGAGCCTTTGGGTGAGAAAGTGGTTGCTAGCCTTTGCTCCTTTGTCTTTTTATCTTATTCGTTGACTTTTTAAAAAGGACTTCAGAAATAGTTGGGGCTGCTTGGAACCCAACAAAGATCCCACTTCCGGGTGAGACAAATAGGAAGGAAAAAGGGATAAGGGATCAAAAAAATGTTTGCAGACTAGGTGGGGAGAAATGCAGGCTGGAAAGATTGTACAAAGCACCAGGCCATGGGAGTGGAAAGCCCCACCCCATTATCAGTGGTGAGTAGGGTTATTTCCAGGACGCCTCTCCCTGATTGTATCTTCCCATCCTGTCAGGTCCAACAGGAGAGAGATGCTCTGGATCCCATCCTTTTGGGAGTGTCCTCTGTTGGGGCCCAGGAAGAGTATTTCTTCTGTTGGGGGGCCTGCTCTCTGGAACATCATTCCCCAGAGATAAGACTTGTCCCAACCCTGCTGGCCTTTCATAAGGCCTTGAAGACCTGGTTCTGTCACTGAACCTTGGGCTCCAGGTGTATGGTTGAAACTGTATCCTGGTTGTGTTACCTGTTGTGCTGGTTGGTCTTTTATTTTAGCTGCTTATGTGAAACAGTGTTCCATGCATCTTGGCGTGTAATCTTGCAGGCCACATGACCACAGAAGCATCTTCGGACAAACGCTGACTCCCTTGGCTGTGAATTGGAGATGAGCACCCCCCTGAAGTTGGTCATGATTGGCAGGGAAACCTTTATCTTTACTTTTGTTATGTGTTATTTGTTATAATATTTTTTATCTTGTTTTTAACCATTGTTAGCCACCAATAGTCATGTATCCAAGATGGAAGGCCACATCAATTCAATCAATCAGTCAATCAATCAATCAATCAAAAGTCTACATTGGACTTGACAGGAGACAAGCAATTTTGAGTGTTTTTATTTGGGGGGGGAGGTCAGTTTGTGCAGCTGAGGGAAAGAGCCTCCATCCTTTGCTCTCAAATGCTAGGCCAGTTTACTTCCAGAGCTGTCCCTCTGCTGTGCCTAATTAGTCAGCCTTCACAGCTTCTCTCTTTCTAGGAAAGGATGCAAAGAAGCACTCTTGAAGGATGCCAAGAGTAACATATGGTAGAAGCCACAGTGGCCTAATAGACACTAAAAAGTTATTGCACAAAACCATGTCCTTTTGTGATGAGCTTGCAATTTGCATGACATGCCTCCTCTCTTTCTCTCCTCACCTCCTGACATCCATGGGACTGGCTTCCAGGAACCATCTCATCTAAGAAACCCAGGAAATCATTATCACCCTTTTACATAAATAACTTAATATGGGCACTGTAGGCCCATTTCAAAAAATCTCAATCTATCAAGAAAGTTTATTGATCAGATGTCAAACTCTGCACCAAACATTGAGTCATACTTTGGACTTGGCTGACAGAGGCTGGAAAGTAATGCCAAAGTAATCTGTCTCTCTGACAGTAGTGCTTCAGGTGGTAGATCTATGCTGGAAAGCACAGCTGAAAGAAACTGCTCACCGTGACCTATGGTGTCAGTACAAATTTTCTGTAGACCTCAAGGGAAAACAAGACAAGGAAAGTTACCATAAACAAGATAGAAGCACAGTTCACTAGGTAGCCAGGGGTGCGGTCTCTCCAAGTCAGTTTTTCCTCTTCTTCCTGGAACAAGACAAAAGGTTGAAAATGCCAGCTGCAAAACTATGTTCTGCTAAATAAGCAAAAGGAAATACTTAAGCAAGACTGCAGTAATTCAGCCCAAGACAGCATCAGCCAAAAGCTCTTATGTGCATTTGTATCATTAAAAGAATCCTCCCAACTCCATTTGTCATTGATAATCCATCGATTTAACCCAAAAGTGATGGATCATAGGTTTCCCATGGAACACTTTTAAAAATTAAACAGCAAAGGATGCATCATCAGTGCCATGGTGGAATCTACTGTTGGGAGAATCATTCTTCTTTAAAAAGTAATTGGTGCTAGAATGTGGATATATATCACTAGACGATAAAATCAGTTGTTACAAGATCTTGCCTCTGTCTTCAGAGGGGCTTAGTCATATCCAGAATTTGCTGGACAGTAGCCAGTGGCAGAGGGGATCGAAGTCCTGGCCCAACACACACAAAAAAAGGAATGGAGCTTTGATCACAGGGTCAAAGTACCTAGTACTATATTTGAAGACTGGTTCTTTGATCTACAGTTGTCAGAACAACCCATAGTGTTCACTATACACAGTTCTTCCTACATTTCTTTTATCTCAGCATTGCATGCAGACCACTGCTAAGGGCATGGGACAAACTGCGATCTTTCTAAAAGCCAACATCTAGAACACACAATTGTTCTCTAAGCCTGTTTTTTCATAACTTAATGTTTTTTTTTAATCAATGAACCTCAAAAGAGAGAAACAGGAGGGTTGTTAAATTTTGCATAGTGACCATTGCCATATGTAGCTATGGATTTAACCCCCGAGAACTGATAATTTGGAATTGCAGTAAACCATCTTTAAGTGATTCATATATTCCTGCTGTTTGTTGTGCTGTTGTATATTTTTTAGGTCACTTGTATTTTTTTAGGTCCATACACTTAAAAGTGACAAAGATGTTTTGTTGAAATTCATTCAAAAAGCAATATTATTGCATTTTGTTTTGTAGCCACATTAAACATTTTTAAGCTCTAGATCCCATGCTACTTTCTGGGGAGGAAAAATTCCTAATTGCCATCAAATAACAGGTCCACCAAGTCTTCTGATGGTGCCCCCTGAATCCTAGTGACTCTTTACAGCAGTATTTCTCAAACTTGGCCAGTTTGAGGTATGGACTTCAGTTCTCAGAATTCCCCAGCCAGCCACGTTGTTGAAGTTGAAATTCATACCATTTAAAGTGGCCAAGTTTGAGATGCAGTGCTCAAGAATTTTCTCTACATTTGGAAACCATCCTGTACTTTGCCATAGCCATTTGTAGTTACCTAACAAAACTGAAAAGGCTAAAAGACGATTAAATACAGAAAGAAAAAAGAGAGATAAAAAACAGCAGCCCCTACAATGCTCACAAGAAGCTTATCAGTTCAAGTGGGTTCATCATTTGGGTATTCATTCATCTACATGAAGCCACTGGGTGAGATCATCCATCACCATAGGATGAGATATCATCAATATGCAACTTTACATCTCCACTTCTGGTGACCATTTTGGGGATGGAGGATAATAGAGTTCGACTGAATCCTTGATATGACTGAGTGGCTGTGGGTGCATGGGTCCTCCCTTTCTGAGGGTTTAACATCTTTAGTGCTGGATAGGGTGGCACTGCTCCAAAGAGACCTGGTGCGGAACTTGGGGGTTCTCTTACACTCATGACTCCTGCTCAATGAGCGGGTGGCAGCTGTGGCTAGGAGAGTCTTTGCACAACTTCATGCAGGGCGCCAGTTATGCCCATACCTGGATCAGGCGTCCCTGTGCTTGTTCACTCACACCCTAGTCATCTCACAACTGGACTACTGCAATGTGATATACATGTGGCTTCCCTCAAAGAGCATTCGGAAACTATAGCTGATACAAAGCATAGCTGCACAGGCGGTTCTGAGGTCCCAAGGCTGACCCATGTGACTTCACTGTTATGTGCGTTGCATTGGTTGCTGGTTTGTTTCTGGGGGCAATTCAAGGTGTTGGTTATCATCTGTAAAGCCCTTTATGGCATGGGTATGAGGGACCACCTCGCCTCAATGGGTTCAGCCTGCCCCACCCTGCTGGCAGTAAGGACATGCTTCAGATTCCATCAGCCAGGGAATTTTGTCTGGTGGGGTGCAAAGATGGGTCTTTTCTACTGTGACACCAACCCACTGATATTACACCCCACCCTTTTAGCCTTCCAGAAAAATCTACAGACATGGCTCTGCGGATTGGCCTAGTGGCTGGATAGCCGTTGTCATCAGTGAGGTCATAATTTGATTAAATGTTATCACCTCCATTTTGTCCCTCCCATCTTGCTCATCTCTTAATTTTTGCTTTTTATCTTTTTGTATTTATTATGTGATTTGTACACTTTTTATGGGTATTTCAATTGTGAGCTGCCCAGAGTCACTCACAGCAAGATGGATGGCAAATAAATTTAAGAAACAAACAAACAAAAATGTTATTCAGATGAGGAAGACCGTCTGCTTTCAATATTTTGATGTTTATTTCCTCCTCTTATTTTGACTTTGTTAGTGAGTTTGATCATGTACAATCTACCCTTACCGCTAAAATCTAATAATTCCCAGTCACCCTGCTTATGCCATTAATTAATTAATATGTTATTAAATGTATTAAAACAATTTAATTAATGAAATTATTAATAAATGATTACAAATAACAAATAATTTATTAAAGACAGGGTTTTTCATATTTTCTCTTCCTTACACCCCTTCCAACAGTTCTGAGCTGGGCACAACAGCCCAGAAAATAAAATTCAAGCAAGAATGATTGTCATATATATATCACATCACACAGCAATGCGAATATAAATATATTTAAGGTTTCTAAGGGGGTCTAAATGTTTACAAATACTACAAATCAGTCAAGGTCTAAAGAAGGGGGAAGTTAGAAACCAATCCTCTATTTTTTCAAGCAGCTTCTTTTACTTGTTTTTTCTATTTTTTTCCTTTTTTAATACTTATAAACAAATAATAATACAGTGGAGACCTTAGCTTTAAGCATTAAATTAAAGATAAAACTTTTATCATATTATAAACCTAGATAATGTTTTTGCCATTGACTATCAATGCTACCCACAGCTCTAAATGTACAATTTAAGCAATCTTACTGTAAGTTTATTAACATTTCAGGAAACATAATTAATATTGATATAAATGCTTTTTCCTTACTTGATATAAGAAGCTTGTTATAAAACCAGGAAAGGAAGAGAATGAATGTGGGTAGAATATAAAAATTGTGACCTGAATGAAAGAAGGACTTTGAGGTGGCTTTATTTCCAAAACAATTATAGGAAGAAAAAGTAGGCCAAGAAGTAGTGAAAGACTAAGACAGTTGTAGATGGCTGCAGCTGATGATGTTGAAAAAGAAAGAGATGAGAAGTTAAAACAAAGGACAATATTTAAAGTGTGTGATGGACATGGTGAGGTTTATAAGGAAAGTAAGTAAGGAGGAATTGTGAGTAATATTGATATAGATTAGATATAACTATCTTCTTTGTCTCTTAACTAATATTTTTATTTACTATTTATTACTTTTCTTGTGCTTTCTTCATAAAGTGTTTTTTTGTGAAAGGGAACTGTATGATGGACAGGTATGGTTGGTATCTATAATGATAAATGGGACCGTGGAAAAGTCAGAGAAATAAACACAATATTTTTGGCTCTATGCTTTTTTGTGCCACAATCTTTTTTTTAAATTTACAATGCCGTTTTATTGTAATTGAAAATCAGCAGTCTGAAAAACAAATTGGTCTCTAAACTATCTGTTCCTATTATTTTAGTCCATGCAGTTCAAAGTGCTGATATTGACCGACAAATCTCATCCTGCAGGATTGTCTATCTTCAAATGGATTATCCCAGATAATTATTTTGTGGGTCCCTTCTTCACAAGTGATTCAGGGAGAAGAAGAAGTTAGTGTTTTATGTGACAGACAGCTGGAACAGCTTTCTGTTGAAGACCTGGATGGCATTCAGGAATGGTTTGAAAATGGAGCTTATTTGGAAGGGCATCTGGGGATTGACACTTATTAGTGGACAAACATTTATATAAGCTTTAATGGTATTGTTCATGCAAGATTTATTGGTTTCCATTTATTAAGTTGATTGAGTTGTAATATATTTTGATTTTAAGTGTGCATGGCCATAAGTCCTTGGGAAATATAAGGGTATAAATTTCAGTAAATAAATACATCATAAATGAAGAGGTCTAATATCCTAATTGCAGAGTCAATAAAATTAATATTCTGTGTTACACTTAGTATTGTGCTCCTACATCTGTTCTTGACAGCCAGTGCGACTGTCAAGTTGCCTAAAACTTTTCAGAGAATGAAGAGATTACATTTAGATCCCAATTTAGTACCTTATCAAATTCTTCCTTCCACACTTAACAAGAAATTCCATTACATGAGGAATTCCATCGTGTTCTCTCTCTGTAATGGATGGTAAATTATAAGGACAGGAAAGCCACTTCATCACTGGATGATGGCATCCATTGCTTTATTCTCTCTCCCCAGTGTCCTGGATCTCACTACCTAGTTGATCAAATCCCCCTTTGATGGGCATTCATTGCATTTTATCTATATGGACATCCACTGCGTCATTGATTGTAGGCCTTGGCCTCATCTGGATTTGATGAATTCCAAAAAGGGCAGGGCTAGATTTCAACATGCTACAGAAGGTATGCTAGAGGGCATGGTGGCCAAGTGGTTATGATGGTTGGCTTGTCGGCCAAAAGGTCAGCAGCTTGAGTTCAAGACCCAAGCACTGTCGTGTAACGGGGTGAGCTCCCATTACTTTTCCCAGCTCCTGCCAACCTAGCAGTTTGAAAGCATATACAAATGCAAGTAGATTAATAGGTACCACCTTCAGTGGCCTGCTTATTGTCATGCCAGCTACCTGACCATGGAAGTGTCTTTGGACAAACACTGACTCCCTCAGTTGTGAATCAGAGATGAGCACCATCCCCTAGACTGGCAGGGGAAACATTTATCTTTTTACCTTTTATGGAAGCCTAAGGCTACCACCTGTAACAGCCTTTCTCAAGACCTTGTGGCAATTACTGAGTAGTATACAAAATTAGGAATATAGTTACTCCTAGTGTTAGAATGCCCCTCCCCAGTGAGGTCTTTTCAGCAACAGGAAGGTCTTTTTATTCTCCCGTGCCTTTCCATCAGAATTTTGTTGATTTTTACCCTTCTCTTGATGCTTTTTCATTGTTATGTTTTGTTACAATTCTTCTGTAATGCTTAATGTAAGTTTTTATCTACTAATCAAAAATTATTGTTTTAATGGTTGATTTTTAATATAAAGCAATTTGAGTTTTTTTAAAAAAGTAATACAAACAAAAAAATCTGTGTTGCATTTCAGAAGGAACAAATTAGTGCCCATTGAAGAGATTCCAGGGTCTCCAGATACGCCCAACTCAAAAGTTTGCAAAAAATTGGACATGTAGTTGTGAGAGGTACAATAACAAAAACTTTTACGAAAAGTTGCACTGAAAAGTTGTAGAAAGAAACTTCTGTGAAGATAATAAATGCAGATTTCCAACATTTGTTATCTGATTTACAAATGTTTTCATAGATAAGAGCAGTATTTCTCAACCTTGTCAACTTTAAGGGACTTTAGCTCCCAGAATGCCCCAGCCAGCAATTTCTGGGAGTTTAAGTCCATACTTCTTAAAGTTGCCAAGGTTGAGAAACAGTGAATTAGAGTAATGTATAGTAATATGGGACACAGTGCATATTTATTGATTCCCACATTGCTCAACAAGACAAAATAATACTCATATCAACTCTCATAGAAGAAACCAAACCTTCTGAGCATGGTCATTAAGAAGGAACTTACATCCAGGAAACAGGAGAACCACTGAAAAAGCAATAACAGTAATTGCCAAGGCTGGGTCAGACACAATTAGTGACCTTCCCCATATGGCTTGTCAGCCTGCTCCCCTCCCCCAAATTTTACAATAGTTTTCTTGAGTGTCAAGGACAAGACATATTCTTTGGGACAAACTCATGTTTCTCCAAAAACTTTTCTGAAAATGCAAACTCTCTGCCTGCCGAAGGAACTGCTGTGCTAATATAGTTTCATCAGTGTCCAATTAAATGAACAAATAAGGCATCTGGAAACTTTTAAATAATTTTCGTAAAATGTGTATCATTATTATTATGAGGAAAATATGTGTTGTTCTTTAACACATATTATTTCATAATATTTTGCTCACCACAGATGAACTTGATCAAATTTTGGAAAACCAAAGAAAGAACACACTATTTGTTTGCATAAGAAAATGAACTATTTGTTCTAAATTTTGGAAATGAGGAGATTCAGAATGGCACTGAGTGCTGAAGTCTGGAACTGGATTAGCGATTTTGCTCAGTCTGAGAATGCTCTATTCCCCATGGAGACGCGTGGAGGATGAAGTTTAACTTACGTTGCCTTGCCCTCTTACAGATTTTCCTGGATTTGAATTCTTTAATAATTAATTCAGGCAACTACAAAGCAGAGCAGGGCCCCAATTTAAGTGGGATATTTTTGCGATATGTAATTGCACTGAACTGGCTGATAGGCACTATTTTTTAGCCCAGTCCTAAGGTCTTGAGGCCCTCACCTGCATGTGCTATTTTTACTTTTAAACTACAACATACCAGCTTGAGCATGGCTGCTGTTTAGTACCCAGCTAACAATTTGAGAGGGTCTGGACATTAAGTGAAATAAGGGGCAGGTTCACATGACACATCTATCCAGGTCTGGTGCTCTCTAGGTCTGATGGCTCTAATGCCAAATAGCTTACATCAGGCATGTCCAACCTTGGCAACTTTAAGATATATAGACTTCAGGTCCTGAAATTCCTCAGCCAGCTATGCTGTCCACACATCTTAACATTGCCAAAGCTGGACACTCCTGGCTT
>JANHZU010003754.1:31100-42313 GCA_032468055.1 Acrochordus granulatus
TTGGGGGCTTACATAGATTAGATATCTATACAATTGTGTAAACTAACCCCCCCCCCCGCTGGCCGGCGATGTTGCATCCGGGCATCTCCGCAGTTCCTGCTCCACCCCCGGCAGGAGGGTGGGCTGTCTTCGACTCGCTGCTCAACTCCTCGCCTCTCGCCCTGTCGCCGCTCGCCTCGCCTGTTCCCGCCAAAGCCGGCCAGCTCCCACCGAAGTGTACCCGATTTATCTACTTGCCAGTTTTTACGTGCTTTCAAACTGCCGGGTGGGCAGAAGCTGAGGCTAAGTGACGGGCGCTCACCCCATCATGCGGAGCTTGGGAATTGACCTGCCAGCATGCCGGCCATTTCTGGTCAACATAACTGGCGGCATTAATCCACTGAGCCACCGTAATGCCCAGGATGTATCCTCTGGCCCATACTCCTCTAACTTCTCAAGAGAAGGACCCTAGTTGCACAGTCATGCTACACCATTTAGGCTGACAGCTCAGACCGAGCGCTGGAATTGGGTCTGTAAGCCAACTACTGAACAACGCAGCAACTGCAGAATAGGTGTTGCGCTACCCATTGGCCATCTGGCTACTGTGGTTTGAACAAATGATGGATTCAAACAAAAAGAGGGTGCAGTCAAGACAAAGAGTGGTAAGGTGAGAGTGTTCTACCTGTTACACCGAGAGTCTTTGGATTTTGGCGGCATATAAATTTAATAAATAAATAAACCTAAACTGTGATTCACTTTCAGTGTGATATTTTGAGCCTAAGGCAGATTTGTAAAGATTAATTGATTGATATCTAATCTTTATTATTTTTACAAATAACTCTAGGTGGCAAGCATATCCAACATACCTTCCACCTCATATTTTCCCACAGATCTGGGGGGAGCAATCCTGAGAGGTAAGCTGGGCTGAGAGAGAGTGATTGACTCAAAGTCATCCAGCTGGCTTTCATGGCTAACCGCTAGAGCAGACTGGCTCTAATATCTCAGGATAAAGGTGGCTTCTTGCAACTAATCATAGATAATTCTAATTTCATTTGGCTCAGATTGACAGAACTGATAACAATGCCTAGAATAAAATGCTTTTGAGTTCTATTTCCAGTCAGATTTTCTAAAAACAGTTTGGGAGGGACCTTAAATCAGTAACAATAAATCATTGTTTGCCATTATAACCAAATATCATGCTAAATATAGAGCATGGTACTGTGTGATTAACGTTAATTTAACACACACACACACACACACTTCCTACCTACCTACCTACCTACCTGCCATCTGAACCAATTATACTGATTCAAATGTTAGCTTTCCAAATAAACAAATATTCAGAGCAATAAAAAAGGGGCCTACACAATTTCACCAAAGTATCTTTATTACAGGTAAGGATTGAAACAAAATGGGATATAATAGTTTAGTACTTAGAGTTTTATTTCTGCCTTCCCTACATACTCAATCTACATCATAGCCCTGGTTCGAGCTTCCTACTTTGAGAAATAAAAAAATTATGATAAACATTCATTAGGGCTCACTGACATACATGATATAGTCATATGATTATTTAGTATCTTTTTGGGACTGTGGATTAATGTATATTAGTAGATTTAAGGAGAAATCTTCAAATGTTAAAGAAGTAAATGTAGTGGTGAAGTAAATACCAAAACTGTTGAACGGGAATTATTTTATCAGGAATTGTTTATCAGAATTGTCAGGTTGTATCAAGCGTGGGAGGTGGCAACAAGTATTATATGTAAAAAATGGAAAAGGGATATTACTCCAGATGTCAAGGAACGGTTGTCAGAAATGTGTGATCTATCTGTTTTGAAAAAAGCAATCCTTTTTACCAACCAAAGGATGCAGCATTATGTGTTATTATGGGAGAGATTTTGTGTAATCTTACAGCAGTTCTTGTATTGTTTATAATACAGTAGTGAATTCATTGATAAACCAGTGACAATTGATAAGGATAAAATATAAGATATTTTCCTTCTTTGTTTATATATTTAACTTAAATGTTTTTTATGTTTCTTTTGGGGGGATATTTTATTGTTAAAAAGAAAAGTATTACATTTTTAACAATGATGAATGACTATTATCTGTGCAGCAGAATTAAAAGAAAAAAAATTCAAATATTAATACAAATAATAAGTTCTGGGTTTCACCCAGAGACCATTCTTCCACAAATAGCTCATAAGGATATTTGATTGCAAAATGATAACAGAAGTTTGCAATTTTTTTCCTTTGCCACAAGTGGATGTTCTTAGGAAGTCTTCTCAAAAAACTGATTTTTTTTTAAACCAGTAACTTCTAGTCAAAGAAAGGAAACATATTGTAGGAAAGTTTATGCAGGAATGTACTATATACCATCTAGATCAGTGTTTCTCAACCTTGGCACTTTGAGGGTGTGTGGAGTTCAACTTCATAGGGGCATGGTGGTCTAGTGGTTAAGACACTGGGCTTGTCAGCCCGAGTTCGAGACCCAAGCACCATCGCGTAACGGGTGAGCTCCCGTTACCCCAGCCAGCATGCTGTTTTTAAAAGTTTGAAGTTTCCATCATGTGTTCAACACCTTCTCACCTGGATTATACAAGCTATTACCTTCAATATTAGTTAGTTAATTCATAGTTACATTATCACATTACTTAAGTGACATCACTAATATCACTTTGGCCATAACAAACTTTGTAGAACAGGCTTTTTAGAACAAGTTTCATTCAATTAACATTTAAAAAGAATAAGAATAATTAGGGTAGCTGTTTTTCTTCCTTGCATAATGTTGCTTACCCCCCAGAAGAACAGCATGATGTACATCTATGCATGTACTATTATATTTCATGTTGCCTCCAAACAGAAAATCACAAGGTGTCACAAGAAGACATCCAAATAGATAGCATTTATTTCCAGTTTCCAGCAAAACACATCCATAGCAAACCATTGGCTTACTTAACAACCATGGTATTTGCTTAATGACTATGGCATTTGCTTAATGATCACGGCAAAAAAATGTTATAAAATTGTGTTGATCGTGTGACAGACCCATTTTACAACCATCATGACATACGACCATAATGGTCAGGTTCCATTACGGTCAGATATCGAGGATTACCTGTAGTTAATTTGCTTGAAATCAAAGAGGTCCAGATGTAGTTTCACTGAGGACTGGAATACTTACTTCTTAGAAATAAGAAGCTTCTCAAGAAGCAACCAAGAGGGATCCTCCAAAAGAAGCAAGATCCAAAAATTAATCCATAAGGCGGGCTTTCCTTGAGAAACCGAATGGAAAGCAGGCACAACAAGCATTCAAGAACACAGGAGTTCCTAATAAGTAGACATATTTTTGAAATACTAATAAGCCATTACGAAAAAATTCCAGTTATTGCTGCACCTCAAATTCAAAACTTTTTCACAGTGAAATCAAAGTTTTAAACTCCCACACTTCTTTTTCGTTCGCTCAGTGGAACCAGTTTGAAGCCACCTGTCTCTTGCTTGGTGAACACACTAATCTGGTTCCAAAGCGTTTGGTTCTGACCCTGGGAGAACTGTTCCTATAAAACAACCGCCCCTGCATTTTCTGCACCAGGACAACATGGGAGCAGCATGGGCCACCTCCTGGTGCAGAAAATGTCTCTGTGGAGCATTAAAGGAGGTGGAAGAAATATGATCCACAGAGCCAATGCAAAGAAGACAGGACTGGCTGTGACTTGCACAAGCATTAATTAATGCTAGCTGTTTCCACACTGGATGCCAGTTACATCTCTGACAGTTCAGAATCTGCTTACAAGGCATGGATCGTACCTAAAAAAATGTGTCAGACATCATGAAGTCAGATTCAAACTGCTTTGTACTGATGACAGTTCTCAGCATTTTCATTATAGTTGGATGCGTGAGTGGGAAGGTGCTATTACCAGATATATAATGAATGCGCTAGGATTTCCCCGTCAGGTAAATAAGCATTTCAGCCAAGGAATATGACACATTCCTCATCAATTCCAACAACTGTGTGAAGAAGTGATTGCGGTAAGTCAGGTAACCTGGATTGGCTCATTACCAAGGCAATGACAGAAGAAAGTGAGCTACTTCACAGATTATATTCAATGGGCTACTGCAGCCAGAAACAGATATTGCTTTGTACCAGGGGAGTGCCTGTTACGTTCGGTCTTCCTGAACACCTACAAAATACCTGAAGTCCTTCCTAAGCTTCCATTTCAAAAGGTTGTTGTGCAATAGGACAATTATTATAAATATAATAATTATAACTTCCACCCAAATTGAAACAAAATTCAAGCACAGAGACAGTCTTAATAGTTCTTTGCTTTGGCAAGCATCATTTAAATTTTAAGCTAAATAAACATATTTGGGGCATATGTTATTTAAAACTGTTTTATACAACTGTTTTGTTTTCTTTCAGAGAACAGAAATGGTTCGGTAATTGACTGTTATGACAGCCATGAGGCTCTATTTGTATTTGAGGCTACTTGATGCACAGCAAGGGCTCACTCCGTCACTTGTTTGGAGGACAGTGAAAGAAATGACACCTCTTGCTAAAACAGATCGGTTAGCAAATCACATATGAGAAATGGGGGACATGAAATGATGGTGCCCTACCCATTTTTTATTGCATGTGGTCCTCGTAGCCTTGCTCACCCATGTTCTATGTGGAATACCTTGGGATTCTGTTAGCTGCAGAATTTCTATTTTGAAAAACAAATCATGGTCCCTCTAGCTCAAAGTGGCTCTTCAAGGGTTCTCAACCAAGATCTTTCCCAATTCTACTTGAAGATATCATGAACCTTCCATGGAATGAAAATGTGTGCTCTACTATTAAACTATGGCCACAAAAGAGAGAGGCAGACAGAGAGACAAAAAATAAGTTAGACTGATTTGTTCTCAGGATTTGATTCCATAGGGGATCAAGAGAGCTGTGCTTATAAAACATGCATATACAGAAAGGTTTAGTTAAAAGATTATTGGTTTGAAAGAACTCTTATGCTGAAAATAAGATTTCATTATGTTTGCAGTTACAGATGTAAAGTAAACCTCAATTCTCATTAAAATCCCATACATTGTTTGACTGATGAGGCAACTCCAGCCAGGTTTTTTTTCAGGCATCTTCTAAAGTCTTTGATTGTTTTTTCTTTAATTCACTGTCATGTAATTTTCTCATTCCCCCCCTACATTTTCAGTTTAATTTGCAACTAATGACTTTACTGGTAAGGCCATAGATTTAGTTTTAAGACAACACTGATTACTTCCAGGTCTTGCTGGAATTGACAGATTTAATTACTCTTCAAAGACAGTGGTTTACCACTGTAAAAGAAAAAAATCTATGTCGTGTATGTGTCTTTATGCCTTCTATCAATTCTGAAGTGTAGACCATGAAAATAAATCACTCATGGCATAGTTTAACATTTATTAATAGTCCATCTGCCAAGAATTTAGTCATCTTCAAACAAAGATTATATTCATTCATTAAGCTAAGTAATGTTTGTTTAACCATGATTTACTGAATAAGCTACAATAACATATTAATCCAAACTTCATGGTTCACAAACCATAATAGTCAGATTTACAGAGCTCTGAGCCAAAACCAAACAAACCACATCATGGTTTAGTATAACATACAATTCCAGTAATCATACCTTAGTTAACAATATTAATAACGCTGTGATCTGGTATAATATAGAAAACAGTCACAACTAAAAGGAAGGGTTTTTCATAAGCTTTCATTAACTGGCTCCAAAGAACCCATTCATACCCATTACAAGAAGCAACCTGAATGATTATTAAAACAGTGTAATGTCTCTTAGGAATACCACCTAAGGGCACCTAGACTGACTGCTCTATTGAGCATGGTGGAGGGAGTAAGGGTAGGGATGGATGAGTCTGTGTTAGATTTTATAACAATATACAAGTATATTGTATAATAATTGACATCCTTCTGCTCACACATTTACTCAGAGTAAAGTTTGCTGATCCCAGTGAGACTTATTCATGATAATGTAACACTGTTATATGTAATTAAAGCACTACATACATAGAATAGCTACAGAAAACACCAGATTCTCCCTTGCCAATAGTAAATCTACACATGTGGTACAAACATCTGTAGAAATGCCTAGGAATGCTTTACTTCCAGATGTCGCCACAGCTTCTTCCCTCATGACATTTTGAAAAGCAATCCAAACAGCCTTATACCAACAAGTCTTTAACCCCAGTTCATTGTCAGAGCTGTCCATCTTTGGTTTAGAGTTCATACTGTATTATTTGCATTATTTTATAGTTTTACCCATCATTTTCTGATTGGGTTACGCTGCAAAAGCTATAAATAAAGCAAATATACAAGTTCTGGAAAAGAAGTCTAGCAAGAGTTTTTAAAAGCAATTACTTTAAAGCAGTAATAAAATAAGGTTGCCTCTATTGATAGTTATAAAGAACCGTGTGATTTAGCATATCTTTGAGCATTTCTAATCAGCACTTTTTGTCCGTAAAGTGTCATCCCAAAACCCTATTTCACCATATTTAGTATATCCCTGCTAAGACCTATACCACATATTGACTAAGGACACTTCTATACATGCTTCAAACTTTGCTCTGCACTCTTGATAACATTTTCATACTGCCATGAAATGGTCTTAACCGCAGTAAATTTGCTTAACAACCGTGGCAATAAAGATTGTAAAACCAGGCACAACTTAGTTAATAACTGCCTTAGTTAGCAACAGATATTCCTATCTCAGTTGTGGTTGTAAGTTGACTACTTACAACCTGTGGTAATAAGTAATACTTACTTATTAAGTAATAAGTAATTATTACTTATTAAGTAATAAGTAATTATTACTGTGGTAATAAGTAATACTTACTTATTACCTGTGGATCAAGCTGCACTGGGACTGTGCAAAAGCAAAACTAGCTCAAACAATATAACCAGATTCTTCTCATATCTTGCTTTTTCCAACCTAAAATAAGATAGAAACAACTTCCTCATGAACACCACTCGCTTGTAAATATTTGCTTATACAGTTAAACTCTTACTATGCTCAGAAATTCCATGCTAAAAAAATTATTCATATTCAGATTGCTTAAATTCTTCCATACTCCCAAAGTCCTGAATTTTTTTCATTCTTTTGAAGAGGAGTCTTACATCTTTTTGGCAGCAGGAGGTGCTACTAGCTTATATATATGCAAGCAGATACAGTCAAATATAAGAAGGAAATCAGCAGCTGAAATATTCAGCTAATGAGCAGAGAAAATGGGTAGTTTTTCTTCCCTTTGAGCCACTGACCAAACTGTCTGCTCATTTTTCCTTCAAAATTTTATGTTTGTTAATTAAAACTCTTTTGCTGATCTGCAAACCCAATAGAAATTAAACATTGTCCAGCCATTTCAGCAGGGCACAAATAGATTTTAGGTTATCGGCAAGGATGGGTATTAAGAATATGGGATATGAACACATCCATATTTGCCAAAAACATAATATGCTTCAAAGATATGCCCCATTTTAAACTTCAAAGAATTCCCTAGATCTCTGACTCTAGAATTTTTCTTTTCACAACCCCTCCTAAGACAACACACAGCAAAGTAAAGTGATTTATTTTGAAGGCTTCTATTTTTCAAGGGTCTCCATGAATAAATCTCTTTTTTTAAGGACTAGGCAACACTGTTTTCATGAACCTCTTTAGCTCCACTGTGAACTTCAAAATGAGTCATTCATGATTATGTCATCTTACTTGAAGGATCCACTGGGGACGTGGTGGCCTAGCAGTTAAGACACTGGGTTTGTCTGCTGGAAGGCCAGCAGCTCGAGTTCAAAACCCAAACGTCGCATTGTGGAGTGAAAAAAAAACTGCTTTTTTGGCTCTCGATCTGTGGCTCAACACAGAAGGGTGCAGGCTGATTTGAGGCCAGTAACCTTTTTTACAGCCCAACTTGCCAGAGTTTTTTGTGGTGGAAAAAGGGGGAGAACATCATGCAAGCTGCTTTGGTGCTCAAAGCCAATTTTACACTAAGGCTGAATAAGTACTGGCTTAGGATGCCAAAGCTGAGGGGTTGCAAAAACCACTTCTCCTTCCAAATTGTTCTAAACATGCAAATCTTTGCAATGGCAGGAAGTGGCATCATCAGCCAGCATACCCAAGGGATATTGTACAACCTTGAGGCTGCTCTGCTTGGACTCCTGAAGGAAATTCAAGATATAAATTAAGCAAACAAAACACATTTACTCAACGTTAAACTCATCAACATGGTAATTTTAACCACATCTTATTCCTACTTGCTCCCATAATAGAAGAGCAATTTACTTCACTGAGTTGTTGCTCTGAACCTAGCTAACTGTTTGCTAGAATAGGAATGGATATTTAGAGTCACAGGATTAGGGCTAAACCAAATTAGGCACAGCTGCCATTATCTACTGCAGAAATGGGCAACCTACAGTGCTTAATACCCTTTTGTGAAGGCCCAGGGATTTCAGTTGACCGCAATTGCTAAAAACCAGCAGCACTGGTTGAAGTTTGGCCTTCAAAAGAAAATCCTTCAAAGCTACCACCAAGCTCTGGAGAGCCCTTGTATAATAAGGTCCCAGCCATTTTGTGTTACTATTCCACCCATGTGGTTTTTCCCTCCCACTCACCCATCCCCATTTTAGATTGCAATCCCAGCTACACAAAACCCTTGCCTTAGTGTTATAGGTCTCTTTTTTGAATATTGCATACCGTGTTTCCTGGAACGAGTACAGAAGCATCATACTGATTCCTGGTTGGAGAAGAACACATCTGAAATACAGTGTAGTTGATTTCTGAGAACATAGGCTAAAAATGATTTTACTCCCTTCCATTCTTGGAGAGAAACAGAAAAGAAAATCTACTTGATTCCCCAGGGAACCTAATATTCAGCTCAAAACAATTTGGAGCATTTCTCTTGAGTATCTTCCAATTGGCCCAATAAAGCAAGGGTGTATAAGTGAATGGATTCACAGACTGACAGAGTCCAAATAACTTTCTCTTCCATAATAGATCAGGAAATATTGCCAAATGCTAGCACAGCTCTATATCTAATAAAATCAAAGAGCAGCAAGCAAAAAGAACGACTTTCAGCCTTTTTAGAAAAGGAAACAAACTGCACTTCTAGTTTTGACTATGACTAAGGGATAAGTTATATTTATCCCTTAGTCATAGTTATTTAATTTATAAGGCATATAAATTAAAAAATTAAATAAATATTGGATATACCCCAAAGAGAAAATCAAAGCATACAGGACAAAAACAAAAAAATAAGAAGTGGGGGGATTAATTAAAGTAGCAGCTGACTTTTGAAAGGTATTAAAAATTGCAAATTTGATTAATTGCTTTCAAAGTAATCTTGTTCTAAACACAGAGAAAGGTGGCCTGTTACTCATTACCTCCAAGGCAGAGCCTTGTATAGCCTGAAAAATACACCTGTTCCTATCCTAATACAAGTTTTGCTAAGCCTCAGAAATTTACTCTCCCATTTCTAGCAATTTTACATCACAATTACTAGCAGATGAAGAATGTTTAGCCATAAAGATTCAGAAATGTTTCCTACAACCAAAACAATATTGACAGTATGCATTATATACATACATACATACATACATATAAAAGCAATACACTCATTGAGTCATCATATGACTGCACCAGATTTTATGACCATTTTTACCATTAAGCGTATCACGTGGTTATTAAGCAAATCCAGATTCCTCCACTGACTTTGTTTGTCAAAAGTCCCCTGGGAAAGTCATAAGTGGCAATTGCATGACCCTGGAACATCATAATAAATGCCAGCTGTAAAAAATTTCATCAGGTGACAGCGAAGATGCCAAGATGCATGAGTCTTGGGCATCACTTTTTCAGTGCCATCAAAACTTTGAATGGTTGCTAAACAAATGGTCATACGTCAAGGACTACATGTATTTAAATGGTAAAGGTTAACCCTGCCTTCCAACTAATCTACAAAGATCCTTATTCACTAAGTCCCAACATTTTTAAGATTAAGTCATTGAAAAGTTCTTGAAAAATGGCTGTATATTAAAGATGGGCAACCTGTTTTAATTGCACTTTTATTTGTACTTTGGCCTCCAATAGTTAAAAAGCATGTATTCTATTCTCAAATTGGATCAGTTCATTCTGCTGCTTCACTTTCCAGACAGTTCCATTCAAATGCAAAATGAGCAGAAGAACCCATAGAAGATTCCAGATAAGAATCCAGTTGAATACTACCTATATCTGTGTTGCACTAAAAACGTGCAAAAGGATCCATCAGCTACAGCAGGAATGGGCAACCTATTTTCTAGAGATACCACCCTGCCTCAGACCAAGCAAAGAGAATAAAGAGGATAGCTTTGATGAGGACAGAGGAGATCCATTACCAGAGCAACAAGGAGGTTTAAGTGAATGAATGAAGGAGGAATGAAAAAATGTTGCTGGTAGACACCTTCCTATTTCACAATAGTATAAGGGGGGAGGAGAAAAATAATCAGACTTGCAAGATTTTATTACTATCTTAAGAAAAGTAGTTTTAGTTTTATTGTGGAGTTGATTTCCTAGTCTGATCTATATCTTGGGGCATACAACAATCTTGCAAATTTTATTGCATACCTGGGCTGCTGTAGGGTCTCTTTCCCAGCCTGGTAATGCTGGGAAACTCCAATTTTTATATCTTTTGGATAGATTGTGATCAAGATGTCCCAGCTGATATGCGGCCCATCATTAATCACATTTTAGAAAGGATATTTATCTCAAAGCAGAGACCATATCATCTGAAGTTAGCTTTCTGGTAAACACACATACAGTGGTGCCTTACAAGACGAGTAACTCACAAGGCGAGAAAGCCGCAGGATGAGCAAAAAATTTAATCAGAAAATATTCCGCTAGACGAGCCGCGACTCACACGACAAGAAACCTTCGCGCGATAACTTCCGCGTCATCAGTCAGCGCGCTCTCTATTTCTCGGTCAGGCAGTGTCTCTACGCGAGAGTTCTGCCAACGCTGCCAGGTGCAGTTTACTGCACGCACGCGTGTGTTTTGCGTGCATTTTGCTGCCGCGAAGCTTACTCTGTTGTTGCACAGACAGCTAGCGCACACGCGCACACGCACGTTCTGCCGATCAGCCCTCGTGTTTTACTCATTGTTTCACAGGCGGAAAGGCGCGTGCGAATGGAAGGCAAGGGAAAGAAAGGCGATAAAAAGAAAGCCATTCAGGTGGACCTG
>JANHZU010003754.1:55275-65690 GCA_032468055.1 Acrochordus granulatus
GAGTACATCATGCAAAATGCTGGGCTGGATGAATCACCAGTTGGAATTAAGATTGCCGGGAGAAATATCAACAACCTTAGATATGCAGATGAAATCACTCTAATGACAGAAAGTGAAGAGGAACTAAAGAGCCGCTTGATGAGGGTGAAAGAGGAGAGTCCAAGAACAGACTTGAAACTCAACATTAATAAAACTTAGATCATGGCAACTGGTTCCATCACTTCCTGGCAAATAGAAGGGGAAGAAGTGGAAGCATGAAAGATTTTACATTCTTGGGCTCCAAGATCATTGCAGGTGGTGGCTGCAGCTATGAAATTAAAAGATGCTTGCTTCTTGGGAGGAAAGCTATGGCAAACCTAGACAGCATATTAAAAAGCAGAGACATCACCTTTCTGACAAAGGTTCATATAGTCAGACCTATGGTTGTCAGTAGTAATGTACAGCTAGAGATTTGGACCATTAAGGAAAGCTAAGCACTGAAGAACTGACGCTTTCAAATTGTAATGCTACAGAAGACTCTTGAGAGTCTTTTGGACTGCAAGGATGACCATGATCCTGGGAATGACTGAAGACGAAAGGAGAGGGGGATAGCAGAGGATGAGATGGTTGGACAGCATTGTAGATGTGATGGGCATGGATTAGGGCAGACATCAGGAGGCAGTGCAGGACAAGGAGGCCTGGCATGCTGCAGTCCATGGGCACACAAAAAATTGGACACAACTGAGTGTCTGAACAACAACATATGTATGCTCATAATATTCAGTTTTACATCACTATCTCAGTCCTTGCTAGTGGTACTGTTGAGCATCTAGGGGCTATGAGGCTCCACATGGGGGAGAACAGATTGAAATGGAGCCCTAGCAAGATGGTGTTATTGTTTGTCTATCACAGTTCTCAGGTGGCTCCAGTGGCATCTCAGGATAGGGAAGCAATACCCTTAAAGGAGCAAGTCTGTAACCTGGGAGATCCTCCTTTGCCATCTAGTGCACCTGTTGTGACCCTAAGTGGGATGAGAGGTACAGTACTACAGCGATTCATTCCCTTCTCATCACCTACTTTATTGCAACATGGGGGCAACATGGAGAAGCTTTAAAAACCATTGGGAAACTCCAGTTGGCCAAAATACAACAGTCCATGTACCAACCAGGACTCAATGGTGGGAGCACATTATATTTGTCAGGTGTACAATCTGAATGAACAATTTGATGTTGCCAAGGAAAGGAGCTAGAAGTTCACCACTTCCATGGAGATGCAGAGGTTGAAATTTGGAGGCACAACTTTTCAGCAGCAGCTCCAGCCTCAGGAATCGTCTTCTGTTAGAGATTAGGTTAACTCTGACCTTGGCTAGGTCAAGTTACACTTTCTAGCCCACAGAAAAGAGGGAGATCTTTCTTTCTCCTGTATACTGCACCACTTCCCTTGCCAGTCCAATACTTCCAATCCAATATTTCCTAAAACTTATTAGCCAGGCAGGTAAACTGGACATCTTTATATATCATCCTTTTTTTTCTCACTAAATCTTCTAAAATAAAATCACAGGATGCTGGAATCTGCTGTTCCCAGCATTAAAACTGGCCATAGCACTGATGTAGGGCAGAGATTGCAAAACATGTAATATTTCCAATATTCCTGGTATACATTCCCAACATTGAGCAAGCTGGCTAGAGTTACTTGGGGTCATTACTAACTCCCCACCTCTAAACTTGAAAAAGCTTTCCTCATTCCCTTTATAAAAATAAAGAATGAAGTATCACCACTTTGCTTGGCACACTGTCCTGAGCCGCTGCATCAAGCATTTTCCTTTCCTTTTTAAATCATCTTCTATAAACAACATTTATCCCCAGTAGAACACTATATAATTGGTGATGAGTCAGCTCTGTACACCAGAGACAGACAAACTCGAAATCATTCTTGGGAATTTGCAAACTTGTCAATGCAAGGAGAAAAAAGTTTTTCTCAAGGAAGTTGAGAGACAAAGGTGTGTGCTTTGCATATTTGTTTACTATTTTGAAGAATTCTTAGCCATTTTTCCTTCAAAATCAGAGGCAGTTCATTCTTTGAAGATTTCTTTTTCCTATCCTGATGCACTACAACTCCCCGAATTCTTCTGCCTGGCTTTAAAGTCTTTGGAAATGTATGTTTTCACACAGCAGCTCACAATAGGAGCAATAACAAATAATACACTCACAACCCAATGATTAAAATACTGTAGTACAACCAATTAAGTTCAGTAAATAAACATTAAAAGGCTGCATGAGAAAATTATCCAAATTTGGATTAAAATATTTTATTCAATGTTTTTCTAAAGGCTAAAACAGAAACAAGTTATTCTAGATGGATTTGCCAGCAACCAAACGTTTCTCTCCTCTACACTTTGACCTAAAAGTTATTTCTAAGAGACCAGAGGAAGACCTAACTAAGAACTGTTGTGTTAAAAATGGTTGAAGTTGTTTAGTTTAAAAGCAATTTCTCTCACAAAATACGAATAAACGGATAAGACAAAAATAGCATTGTAAAAATCAGCTTGATTTTCTTAATCTTTTAGTCAGATGCAGATATCAATGAAATCCTCTGTGCTAATTGGCTTAAAAAGCAATTGGATGTAAACATTTATAAAGGTTAATTTTTTTTTGGAAGCTTTAAGGGGGATTCTGTATTATAAATTTTGCTAACCAGTTAACTCTTTTAAAAAATAACATAACACAGCCTCAAAATTTGGCTGAAACAGCAAAGATATTAAGTAAGTCTAGCAAAAACCCTCTGCATTAACCCCTTACATGTGGACTCACTTATTAAGTTTACTTATTAGTTAACATATAGTTGAAGAAAGTTTATTTTAAAAATTAGGAGAATAGTGTCTATAACTGCCTAAGTACAAGGAAAACTACCTTTTCCCAATTTGCAGAACTCCAAATCCGCCTGGACAATTGCTATCATTCCCAACCAGCAGAAACGATAACGGAGGAAGGCTGGAATGGGCAGCAATTAGAACTGACCTGATTAACAGCAAACCATCTCCAAGAAGGCTTCTGGTTCCTACATCGAAACTGTTATTAACAAGCAGAAATGATGATGGGTTGGAAGCCGGTGCTTCATCTGGAAGTGTGCCAATAAATAATCCCCACAAAAAAAGAGGGAAGTTCATTCAGGATGGAGAGCACCTTGTAGTCTACAGAAGAAAATGAGGAGCCAGCTTCCTTCTGATAAATGGCTGGCCACCATGAATTTGACCAACAGCAATTTCATGCTTCCCAAAAAATTCAGCTGTCCCCAAAAGACCAGGAATGCTTTCTCTAGCTGTGTAAAACATAAACTCCACACAATCTCTTTCTTTTACAAAATATGACATTTAGAAATGAATTGCTTTTCAGGTTTATGATACAGGTAATCCTCGACTTACATCCGCAAATAGGATCAGAATTTTCATTGCTAACCAAGGTGGTTGTTAAGTGAGTGGCACCCAATCTTACAACTTTTTCTGTCGTGGTTGTTAAGTGAATCACTTGGTTGTTAAGCGAATCTGGCTACTCCCATTGACTTTGTTTGTTGGAAGTCATCTGGGAAGGTCACAGATGGTAATCGGGTGACCCCAGGATGCTGCAACCATCATAAATACATGCCCATTGCCCAGCACTAAATTTTGATCATGTGACCATGACAGTCACAAATATGAGGATTGGTTGCAAATCATTTTTTCAGTGGCATTGTAATTTCAGATGGCTGCTCACTGAATGGTTGTAAGTCAAGGACCATCTCTATTCCACTGATTTTCCACTGCCATAGAAATTCATGACCTCAGGATAAGATCTAAACAAACGAGGTCGACATTTTTCAGGGTTTTATAGAATCCATTCAGTACAGTTGTATTTTGTTAGAACGCTACGAAGGGGGAGGATAAATCAAGACAGTAGAATTCAGAATCAACCCCTTATCGCACATCATTTATTTCAAACATTATGCAATGCTGCAACTCGTGCTAATTTACTGCGTTTTGTGCCACTGGATCTATAAAATCTGTCTCTTCCTTTTTATTTATACATAAATTATCCATTTAACTGAGATGCTTTGTTGCCTATCTAAGCATACCTATAAATCTTTAGTTGCATTCTTTTTCTATGCAGAGTTACTGCTTAATAATGAAAGGAAAAAGAGCAAGAAAAGAACATTGGAGCACGATAGCTATTTGTAATGCTCTAATTAATAAAATCTCCTCTCAGTCATCAAGTGGCAACACCCACAGACTTTTTCATTATTCAGACTGGCATTTCTTCACAAACACCCCGTTTTCAGAATATGAGTGACCTTAAGCAAGCAAGTTTTGTTTTAACTTTCCCATCTACCAATTACCACTTCAAAATTTAGGCGAATTCAGTGGGGAAATATCAAAAGTACTGTACTAGCATTATTTTGGAATTGAAAAATAAGAAAAGATAAAGATTACCAGTTCTAATGTTGGAGAACTTCCAGACTCATAAGCCGGGGTCTAATTCGGTACTCTGATGTTTCGCTAGTAACTGCGGCTGGCATGCTCAAAAGTGAAAAAGGTGCCAACCGTGTCCATTCCTGGTCCAGGAGGCCTTATTCATAGTCACTGAAACCCTGGACATTTCCTAACTGGATTGCTGCAATACATTCTACATGGAGCTGCTCTTGAAGACTCTCTAGAAATTACAACCAATCCAGAATGCAGCAGCCATAATTTGTCCATGTCATACCATTGCTGTATGAGCTGCACTGGTTTTCAGTTTTTTTTCCAGGTGCAATTTCAGGTGCTGATCTTTAAAGCCCTGAATGACCAAGGGCCAAGCTATTTGTGGGACTGCCTTTCTCTGAGTGTGCATCTGCCTGTTCTACCAGGTCAGGCACTATGGGTATGCTCCCTTAAATGCTGGCATCTAGCAAGACCCAGGAAGTGTGAGAAAAACAAAGACTGAACCCAGTAAATTCTGCTGATGTGTAAAGATCTGCTGTTTTAATGGGCATTGGGAGTTTTTCTGATGGTTTAATGTGTTTTACTATATATTTTTAGGTGCTTCCCAGGATTATAGTGCATAAGATGGGTTGCTATGTAATTCTTTTGAATAAATGAGCATCCTCATGTTACATTGCTTTTGTTTTAAAATGCATTCTTTTAATATTAAAACTAAACCACAATATGATTTCAAAGTACTCACCCAATAATGTTAAGTTCCAATGAAGATAATAAAAGTATTTGAATTCGTTCTTTACTGTGTTCATACGCCCGTTCTGCCTGTTCTTTACTTTCCACACATTGCTTGGCAAGATTGAAAGACAAGCTTACTAAACCACTGTTTAAGGTAAGCTGAAGACTCTGACCTTTCAAATTCTTGACTAACCAGTCACATATTAAAACATTTTTATATATCTACTGATTTCTATTGGATGTATAGATTGTGACTATTAGGAGGCATAAGACTCATTGGAAACGACCATGATTCTGGGAAAGATTGAAGGCAAAAGGAGAAAGGGACAGCAGAGGATGAGATGGTTAGATGATAATTGACATTGTGGGTGTGGGTTTGGGTGAGATCTGGGAGACAGTGTAGGACAGGGAGTCCTGGTGTGCTGCAGTCCATGGGGTGCAGTCCAAAGAGTTGAACACGACTGAGCGACTGAAGAACTACAACAAAGGAGGCATAAGAAAGAAGAGGAAGGAGGCTAGAAATATAGAGATGTTGACTGGCTAGGTTTGAAAATCTTGTTCAAAGGAGTACTTTGAAGAATGAATCCTTTAAGAGTTGTGGATAGTTCCTAGGGTTTATAGTAATTCCTAGGGTTTATAGTAATATAGGACTATCAGAACTTTGCTGCAAAAAAAAAGATCACTGATAGATGGCAATATACAGTTGTTTGTTGTCTCTTTGCTGCCATCTAGAGTTGTCCAGAATATTTGCTACCAAAAACTCTACAATCACAAAGTATAGCAGCTCTACCTTAATTGCTGTATAACATGTACATAAACAGCTCAAAATCATGGCATTCAGATATCAGCAAGCACTCATGATTTACTACAAATGAAACAGTTATGACACCTTAACTAAATCCGTTGTCATCTCTCATAATGCACAGGCACTTCAGACATATGTCACAGGATATTTATCCTTACAGACTGTCAGTCTTCCCAGCAAACCAGACAGGAAACACAACAAGATAAACCAATTCTTCTTTATTCTAAAGCTACGTTAATGGAATCTTGCAACTTTGAAGCAATTCCCATCTCCTTTTAATTACTTGATCTATTTATTTATCATATTTATATGCTTCCGATTTCAGGAACAATTCTAGATGGCTCACAATTTATACACATAAAAACAATGAAGACAAATAATAACAATACTATATAAAATAAAATAAAATAGCAAGAAGAAAGGAGGGGAGCAAGAAGTGCATGGGGAGAGGTGGAAGAGTGGGCCTTTCCTAAGTTTTTCTTCTCTGACTTTAAGTGACTGTGGGCTCCTGCTACTTTCATCTAATTGTTTCCAAGACAGCATTTCCTCCTTTCTTGCCCCAAGGTCATTCATACATTCCATTACACAAATTGATATCATAAGGAAACAAAAATTAAAAAATTATCCCAGGTTAACTTTCCATTGAAATTCCATTGAATATTAGGGAAGGGAGAAAAATTTTACACTTCATTTTTTTTCATTCCAGGACTGATTTTATGCAATGTATATAATAATTTCACTAATTGTGAGTAACAGACATTTTCAGATCACAAAGCAACTTATATCTGATGTTTCCCTGTAAACAATAGGACCAATTACAAATAGAAGTCTAGAGGGAATCACGAAGAGGGAACAGATACAGATACTTTATTGGCCAAGCATGGTAAGATACGCAAGGAATTTAACTCTGATACAGCAGCTCTCAGCATACTTGCAAGACAACAGTAAAGAAAATAATAACATAAACAAAACAGCAGATGAAAAGTGACTGTTGAGACAAGGGGGGACCACACACTTATCATGTTGTAAGCACACACACAAAATTGAAGGGGAAATTAAGCCTGGTAATCTGTTTGTATCAAGGCAGATAAACACTACTGCAGGACTAAATTCCCACCCCCCTTTTATTTTTACTTCCAGTAATCAAAGACTACAAAGATAGAACCCTTTCATTATAAAGTTATGGGGGAAGGAACTTCCAGCATTTCTGTGGGTGTTAGATTGAAAAGAAAATTTGTTTTAGTTAAATCTATCCAAAGGAAACCAGAAGAATATTGCACCACTAATATTTTTTTATTTGTTTAATACTGCCTTTATTATTTTTACAAATAACTCAAGGTGGCAAACATAGCTAATACTCCTTTCTCCTATTTTACGCACAACAATAATCCTGTGAGGTAGGTTGGACTGAGAGACAGTGACTTGCCTAAAATCACAGGCAGCTCTCATGTCTAAGATGGGACTAGAACTCACAGTTTCATAGCCTGGTGCCTTCACCACTCGATCAAACTGGCTCTATTTTTAAATTTGCTGCAAATTTCAGTGTTTATTTATTAGAGTTATATCCTACCTTTCCTCAGTTTTTCTCATAGCAACCATCTTAAGAAAAGGTTGAGGTTCGAGATCCAGGCACCGTGTAATAGGTGAGCTCCCATTATTCGCCCCAGCTCCTGCCAACCTAGCAGTTCAAAAGCATGTAAAATGCAAATAGATACATAAAAGAGTTTCCCTGCCAGTCATGACCAACTCTAGGATGCGATGCTCATCTCCATTTCAAGCCAGCATTCTTGAATTCATCCAACGATGCTTCTGTGGTCATCTGGTCAGCATGATGTTGATAGCATTGACTAGATGCCGAAGGAACACGGACAGTTACCTTTCCCGCCAGAGTAGGCGGTAGCTATTTGTCTACTTGCATTTGCATTTTGAACTGCTAGGTTGGCAGGAGTTGAGGCAAGCAACAGGAGCTCACCCTGCTCACAGCAACACCAGGTCTTGAACTCGGGCCGCCGACTTTCCAGCCAGCAAGCCAAGCTCTTAACCACTTGTGCCACCGCACCTCGAGTAGATAAATAGGTACCGCCTAAATTGGTGGGAAAGTAACAGCATCCATGCGCCTCGGCTTATAGTTACACAACCACAGAAGCATCTTCAGACAACGCTGGCTCTTCAGCTATGAAACAGAGATGAGCATCACTCTCTAGAGTTAGACATAACTGAAAGGGGAAACCTTTTTGCAGATCTCATACTTCAACCTGGAGCAGCATTTAAAAAAAAAACAAGACACAAAATATAGCTTCCCCCAAGAACTAATTAGATATAACCATTTTTTATTTTTTAAAAAATCCTACTGTGATAGAATTTATGCCTATCTTGACAAAATTCAACAGTAAGCAAATTAATAGTGAACAAACAGCCATTCTGAAAGATCAGTTCGACTGCATATCAATATCAGCTGCTAAAAGAAGTTATACTTGTCCCATCTGCAGACAAGCCAAAGCACAAGACTACACACAGAACTGAAATACTGTATATTTGATTTTCTCTTCTCAGTCATGGCTTTCCCAAATCCAATCAAAACACTTTTTTTTCTGCTAAAAACTTTTCAATGTTGCACATATCCTCAACAAAAGTATTGATGTATACTTTGGCACAGTACAGTATTTTATTTATTTGATTTCTATAGCCTCCCATCTGAACAAGTGACTCTGGATAGTGTACATCATAAAACATAAAAAGGATCACAAGCAATTAAAACAGTCCAAATGAATATTTTGGCACTAAAGTAAAATTGCGACTATGTTGTCTGCCTATATAAAACCTAGGATACACAGTCTTTAGGAGGTAACCCTGTCATGAATTAGCGCTTCCTCTTTCTTCTTGTCGGGGGGGGTGTTAATGTCTATAGCAGTGTGGTAAAACTGTGCCTCTCCAACTGATGTTGATGTCCTCATTGGCTACTATGAATAGGACAGTTGTCTGGAGGTTTAGTCATGGCAACTGGACTTCTTTTCTTTTTGTCTTAGAAACTTTCACTGCTCATCCAAGCAGCTTCTTCCGAAAAAAGTTGGTCAGAGAACCCCATACATGCCTTCCTCACCTAACCTGGATAGACTAGCTAGGTGGACAATAGGGGGATGGAGAGGCAGAGAATTGTTAAAAGCCTGTTTCCTCCTTCCTTGCTGTCTTTTCATATTCCTGCATCATTGTGAAACGCCTGCCTCCTCCTATCTTTCTTATGAATGGGACATTTACAAGTACTCTTTCATCATAAAGATGTGCAGCTCAGTAAAAGATGGACTAATTTGGGGGAGAATGGTTTCCTGTATGTCTCCCCCCCACAAAAAAAAACATTTGATTTTTAAATGAAAGCATTTCTTATAATGGTTAAGAAAAGTGTTCCAAACTGCTACCCAGATTTTACTCTCCCTTTCTAAAAACTACATAATAGGAACAATTTTGTGTAAATTTTACCATATTAGATTAATCAAAAAGGACAGGTCAAACAGTGCATTTTCAAAAGCAAGAATAAGCATGGTCTTCTAGGGTCTTTCAGATTTTCACAACAGAATGAGGGGTTTAGTCCTTTGCTCATGGGTTTGCTTTCTCTTGTTGAATGTGGAGCAAGACAGCGAGGACTCTGTTTCTTTCATTCAATAGTCTCAGAACATTAAGTGGGGACAGCCACTAGTAGCAACAGCATTTATTTATGTATCTCAAAGTGTATGTGTGTGCATGCACAGACACTCACTGTCTTTCTCTCTTCACCCTAATTCTCTTTATGTAACACAGGGTGTGCCAAAAATCAGGCCCGATAGGCTAATTGCAGTATGTTTTATATATTATTTTTCAAAGAAAATACTACTGTGCTAAATGTTCAAAGGTCAATGGGTCAAATAAGAAAGTGTTTAGAAATAAATATTTAATCGTTATACTTTATATAATAAATTGTCTATAGGGTCTAACGGATGGATGGATGGATGGATGGATGGATGGATGGATGGATGGATGGATGGATGGAAGACAGAGTACCTGTATACATATACTATATATTTTTACATGTCCCCAATTTTCAAGATTTTATTCTTTTTAACTAAGGGGAGAAGGCTTTTTTCCTCTTGCTTCAAACTGTTCAGGATTTATTTCTAGCTCAGCAATAACTAGAGATTTGTAAGTCATTGCCTAAGGCAAGTATACAATATAAAAACAAGGGTACTTTTGGCTTCTTTATTCTTGTACAATACAGGAGCAAGCAGTCTTTGAGATGGGAGGTTTCACTGTCACTGTGGTCATGGCTGATGGGCAAAGCTGATTTTTTTTCCTGCTTTGCAGGGAAAATCCTTAGGAAAAGCAACCCAAATTGAAATAGGCATGGTGAGCCTAGCAGAGGCTTAACACATCTATTTTCATCATTATTTTCAAAAGGAAAAACAAGAAATCAGGTTT
>JANHZU010003754.1:88157-104706 GCA_032468055.1 Acrochordus granulatus
CCTCTGGCAGAGCTCTCATCTTCATTAGAGCACACAAGCCCCCCAACCACAGCAAGGTGGTGCCTCACTGGGGGGACTTGTATCAGATCAGTGACCAACTTGGACCTACCTATTTATGTTCATCTTCCCAAGCTGCTGTTTTGTCATAATCTGAACAGCTCTGTAACTGATCTCCTTTGCTACAAAATGCTTGCATTTTGGATAGTTAGTTAAAAAGGCCATTGTAATTTATCTTTCCTTTTTCAAATAGTGGTTGATTTTGTTTATCTCTTGTGAAATTTATTTATTTCCCATGGGAAGGGGAAAGAGCTGAAAACCCTAGCTACATGACTCTATGCTATAGAGCCAGCAGGATACACCACACATTTTTTTCCAATTTTTCCCTATTTTCTAACTTTTAATCTTCTGATAGGCAACATGAGCTGAAAGAGCCATATCTAACACACATTGAAATCAGAAGGTAAATGCTACATACAGCACTCTGGAAGCTAGGTTGTGTCAAGAGAAACTATCAAGCCACTTTCCCAAAGCAAGAAACAAGAACTGCCAGTGACTCTTGTGGAAAAGGTGGTTTGTGAGTTTTCAACCCATAGGCTCTGTCAGAGTTTCTGCTTCGCATCCTGGCTCATACAATCCAGGTTTCTTTAAAACCTCCTTAAAGGCCACGTAAATGAACCAATTCAAGCAATGGGATTACATGTGTTATATAAAATATCCTACCATAAACTTTCAGCCAGATTAGTAGGAAGAGAGACAAAATTTTGAACAGTGGATCTGCTACATCCTTTGGAGTTATCCCTTTGAGGGGAAAATTCCCAATAACTTATAAAGATACTCCCAGTCAAAATAAACAACAAAAGACTGTGAGAGAAAAGGATCCAGTGATATATGAAAGTTTTATATATTTCTGAGTTTAGAAAAATTACAGTTACAGTCTCTGGTGCTGTGATCAGAAACACACAGAAGCACTGCTCTGAATTAAAGCTGAACTATACCCTTACAGTTGAATCAGTTTACTTGTAATAAGCAACATAGCCTACACGTTCTCCAAAAAGTACACTCGCTCCCTGGGTTTCTGCATAAACAGCTGGTTGTCTGCAGAAGGAAGCAAGGTTAGAGTCTACAGTAGGGACTTACTAGACAGGCCGCTCATACCTGATGTAGAAAAACCACAGAGCTGCCGAGAATCATCAGGCAGAATGGATAGCTTCCTTGGGGAAGGGCACCTTGGACTGTCATAAGTCTTTAAGTATGAAATGTCTATCTCAAGAACTAGCATATTTTCCACTATTTATTAGCAAGCAGTTTCCCAATGCAAACTGTCTAGGTCACGATGATAGAAACTAAGTACGAGTAGTCTTCAACTTACAACCATTTGTTTAGCAACCATTCAAAGTTACAACAGCACTGAAAAAAGCAACTTGTGACTGGTCCTCACACAGAGAACCATCGAAGTGCCCCCATGGTCATGTGATCAGAATTTGGGTGATTAACAAATTAAGCTTATTTAGAAGTCATATAATTTTGATGGTTGCAGTGTTCCAGAATCATGCGATCACAATTTCCAACCTTCCCAGCTGGCTTCCAACAAGCAAATGGGGGAAGATGGATTTGCTTAAAGCCTGCATGATTCACTTAACAACTGTAGTGATTTGCTGGACACCTGTGGCATAAAAGGTCATGAAATCAGGCATGACTCACTTAACAATTGCCTTGCTTAGCAACAGAAATTATGGTCTCATTGTAGTCATAAGATTACCTATATACCAAGGTCAGATAAGTTTCTGTGCCTAACTTTAATATCTGCATGTTCTCAGTCACCTAATAAATCACAGAACAAGATAAAGGCATAAGAGGCAAAATCAAAATGAATTCCATGTTCCTGGGATCCTAGTTTGTACCATTTTACCTCTCCCTGGATTCATTTCAAATGGAACAACTTGGCAAAATATAGTGCTGTTTTTATTGCTTTACAAAAGGGGAAATAAATAGCAATGAAGAGGTCAGAGAAAATAATTTTATGTGCACACTTGAACACATTTGCAACAAAAGTGGAGCACAATTGTTCATTTTATATGAATGTTTTAGGGCTGCATGTGAACATAGCTTATGGAAGATATTTAAACATCCAATGTAATGCACATTTGCCAGCTTTTTAAAAATGCTAAATGGATTGAGGAGAATGGAACTGGTTATTTAACATTAGTGAATACAGTTCTGTCAATTCTGATTGCTTTAACTTCTTTTGGGAAAGTAGAGTTATTTGTTCCAGAAGGAAAGCAAAGACTGGAACATGCTGCCCTGTATCTGTAAGGGAGAGAGTTGCTAACTCTAACGACAGAAAAAGACACACACCCACCTGCACAAAGACACCAAAAAAGAAAGAAAATCATCAAGATCAAAAACACTGAAAAAATAACAAGATCTAAAAACATACTAAAGCATTTCTTCATATGGAATGCTATATTATATTATTCATACTGGATGAAACACAATTTCAGGGGTATTTGAATTTAGAGGAACACATTTTAATGAGCAGAATTTCCATCCAATTCTCCAACTGTGTTTGGGATGGCTTTTTGTTTTATAAACTAAAGATGAGATTTCTTCAACAGTGTGAGAAACATTTTCGCAAAAGAAGTCAATCACTCTGAAAAATTGCCAGGGACCCAGTGATGGTACAATTTAACAAAAATCAATTGCTCACATTGGAAATGATTGAGCTATGATTTCAGCTTTTTATTTTAGGGAGGTTTCCCAGAATAATTCAGGAGCAATGATAGGATGTCAGGGTGCAGTTCTGAAATGATAGGTATCATGGCTTGGATTCTCTGATGCAAAGATAGAGGTTGAGAAGGGGTGTCTATTGAATTGATTAAACAAACACAAATTGGAATGACAACTCCACAGCATTTGATCTTCTGAAACCAATTCTATTTTTAAAAGATTCTAGAAGTAGCTTGAAAACAGAAAGTTGTTTACATACTTTGAAAAAAAATTAAAACAGTCAAGATTCTTCTCAATTAGAATAATCAACTTTTGTCACCTATGACAAAGGGAATAATCAAAATATCATAATCACTGCCGTCACATTATTTAGCTAAATTTATTTCTAATGCAGCTTTCTTCTGTGCAGCTAATTTCAATGGGCTTTCACTGCAACAACAGGGTTTTCTTCAAAAAAAAATCTTAAAGCCTTCCTTATAGAGTTTATTGCTAGGATTCTATTTATTGAAGATGGCAGTGGCTGAATCCCTAAAACAAAGCCTTTTTCACTCTGGTATGCCCTCTGGAGGTGGCAAATGAAGAAGACTCATGAGGCAGTGTGGAGTAGGAGTTAATGTGTTAGAATAAGTTTGGGGAGACCCAGGTCCAAATCTACCCTCAGTCATGGAAAACCTCTGCATATCTTTGAGACAATCATTTTGTCTCAGCTCAATCTGCCTCATTTTAAGGAAATAGAATGAAAGGAGATCTCCATGTGAAACTAAGTTACAGAGCTAATGAATAAATGCTCATAATCCCCAGCCAGCCCCACTTTTCCCATAGCAGCTTAGAGTTAGCAGGAGTTGCAATTTAACACATCTGGGCAGTAGAGCCTCTGCACTGTGACTTTGAAGTTCTAGGAGCTGGACTCAGCTCTTTCCTTGAATGCATGATCTGGTCTTGGACTAAACTAAAAGGTTTATTCCTTGAATGCTGGCTGGGAAAGCAGCTGTTTCCTATGCTGGCAAAACTACACGGACAGCTGGGTGGAATTTGGAAAGGAGGGAATAAAAGGAGAAATTCCTCTGATGTCCCTATCAGCCACACACACACTCATTACTAGATGATTCAGCAAAGCTGAATTACCAAGCTCTCCAAATCTTCAAGCATGCTTCCAGATGGACAGCTCCTGGCTACAGCCCATCAAAAGCCATTGCACAGTTGGTCTGTTTTGTTTTCTCTTTGATCTAGCTCTGCACGTGCATGTGTGAGTGTGTGCAAGGAAAAATGGTAAAAAGAAACACAAAGTGTTATAAGGGGATGATGATGATTTCTGCAGACTGCATGGAATTCCATAAATGAGGCCAGGCAACTGCACAATAAAAGCCAAAGAACTGCATTGTGACCATTTGTAGTGTATGAAGCCACAGCCCAGTTTCCTCAATGCTACTGTTTGTATTTAACAGGAACCTCTGCTGTTAATGAAAAGACTACATGCATATCAAGCATGACATCCCCATGAGGCTGCTCATGCAACAGTTTAACCAGAAAGGAATGAGAGACTGCAAATAGTCAAGCCTGGATTTTATGGAACTGCTTCAAAGAGTCTGCAGCCAAAATTCTATAGTCCACAGAAGCACAACATGTCTCTTTGGGCTTTCTGCAGAAGTAACAACCTGTCCAGTGTCTTCATAAGAGACAATAATCCACTGTTATTATTTGACAATCTGCCAATTCCACATATTTGTCCCTCAAGGACAATGAAAACAGCACCAGGAATTATAGCCAGAATGAGAGTCAGAGAGGAGCAACAGGGCTCCTGCATTCAAACTAAAACCCAAAAGATGGCTCTTCTTAATATGTATGGAAGGAAAGACTCAAAGCTGCTGACCTGAGTTTTCCTTCCCTTTGAATTGCATTCTTTCTTTATGGGATGTTTCCTGGGACTTTAAGAGAGCAACGAATCCTGACTGCAGAGAAAGAAAACAGAAATGTGGATGGCCCAAGGTGTGGGTGTTGGTGGAAAAGAGAAAGGAGCATGTGACAGAGAGCTAAAGCAGGCAGCTGTGTATGGAGATGGTGAAACCAAAATAGGTGGCTGAGTGAGAAAAGAAACTTGGAAGCTACTGCATCCGAGAAAGGAGTAGTCGAGCTGTATTTAGTTAATATGTATAGAATGCAGATTACCTACAGCCAGCAACAAGTAATCATTTCCCGCCCTCCTACGAGCTGATACAGACTGAGAGATGGAGAAGCAACTCAGAAAAACGGGTCAATTACCAGGTTACTTCAGCCTTGAGCTGGACCTCCTGAAGGCTAAGGGTTGGAAGGCTGAAGATCATACGGGGCTAAATTAAAGTCAAGGAACATTAAGCCCTGAGTAAAAGGAACAGAATTCACAGTCCTTAAAGGAGAAGGAGAAGGAAAGAAATGTGGCCTTATTGTTGAAAAAGGTAGACATTGAAAAAACCCAGAGAAAAAGGAAACATGTAAGTTTGTTAAGTTCTGTTACTTTTCACATATCATATACCATTGCCAGTTATAAATGTAATTAGTAGATGAGTTGTATATAGTGGATTCAATACAGTAAAAGTCAATATTTTATGTAATAAACCAACAGTATAAATATCAAAGGAAAGAATTCAGCTTCTTGAACTATGATTTGTATCATAATTTAAATGGAGCCTTCTCAAAGAAGAAATAATTCAGCTATTTATAAATCAATTTAAAAACTACAATCCGTATTTTTATTCAGTTTCAGCTTTGAGAGCTTCCCCAGAGGAGCAATTAGATTTCAAATGGAAATGAAACTTGGAAATTTGTTGAATAAATTCTGTCTTGCACCCACTTGTTTTAACCTCTCCTCATTTTTAAATCCTCAGGGATCCACAAGAAGAAAGTACTGATTGTAATAGCTCCATAGTGTAAAGAACTACACAAGAAAACACATTTGATTTTTCATATATATTCTACCCCCACCACCTCAAATATATCTTCAAGTATTTGATGAGCGACTGGAAAATAAGGATAAATCTGTACTAGTGAAGGCTCAACTCAATCACAAAGATTTTGAATATACAAAGAAATGAAAATAATACTTATAAGAAACAATATGGTCTGAATTTGTATGCTGTGAAGGCTTGACTCAGTTGGTTATATAAGTGTAACACTTATTAAAGCTTTAGCAAATGCAATAACTTAACAAGTGTGCAGAAATGTTAACATTTCTTCAGCATAGCAGTTTCACTTAATTACACCAAGTGTTAACAATCATATTTTATCAGAAATCTGAATCTTGTGTATAGACATCAAATGAAACATATTTATGGTGATCCTTTAAATCTGTGATAAAATTTAAAATAAATCATATGTTATTATTCCACCAGATGAGTTTTGAAAAGGAATAAGAATGCATACACAAAGAATTCTTGGCCAAAAAATTATGTTCCACTGAGTGATTTCCACAGAACACTATGGAATCAAACCTAGATGTACCTGGGTTCAAATAGATTGAGTTCATACTTTATGGTGATCCTGGTTTCAGTTTAATTATGGCTTATTGACTAAACTAATATACACTGTGTTCACACAACATGCTAAGACATAGGCAAGCAGATTACACGGTGGCTTAGTTTGTTGTATAAATACCATGTACAGTAGTTTAGTCAACTACAAACTTGATCTCCAATATTCCAGGCACCATTCCATGCTGACTCCATGATAGGCTTAGCCCCTGGAAATATAATCAAGGAGTAATTAGACCCCCACAGACTACTGTATATGAGTTTCAACATTCTTGATTTATAATATAGAAGTTATATTTTTATTCCCATGGCTTCTTACAGTGCCATAACAGAAACTGGGAGTATACTTAATAAACTGCTATTTGGAAGCAGCACCCAAGCCATTGATTTATCATATTTCCTGTATCACAAGATGTGACATACAATAAAAACAGACATTTGTATGTAAATATTAACAGATCAGCAGAGAGGATTTGATAGTAAAAGCAATGCAGTTGCCTCACTAATTCATCATTAGTTTGAGATTTCCAAGCCTGTTGACACAACCATGCTTTGAGAGACTTCTGAAAGGATGTCTTGGGAGGAGAAGAAATGGTGTTTTACAGGGCAGGTGTTATGACAGAAAAGGCCCATCTCCTGGGGCCCACCAGATGTGGTTCCCTCACAAACTGGACTGCAACTTATCTCTTCTACTGGACTTGATAGGATGGGCATATGTAATTAGCCAGAGGCAATCTCAAAATTTAAATAAGGTTCCATAAAGTCTTTACAGTCATTGGAGTAGACTATAATTTATTGAAGACATACCTGGAGAGCAAATGTATAAACTATACTAAATTTTGGTTGTGTGTTAATAGAATGCAATCAGTTTTACTTTTGCCCCACAGTTTTTTGGAATGCATCCTAGTTGTGCTTCAAATTGGCCAGGTCCCTGACCTGGGAAAAGTTCTACCTGCCATTCAGGAACTCAAAGATCCATTTCATTCCAAACAATCTTTGTTTTAATATAATCTCCTTTGCTCTCACTGTCTGCATTTAAGAACTCTCCCATGTGGAACGCCAACATCAATTTGAGAATGGTCATGGTAGAGCATTCAAGAACTTGGGAAGAAAAGCTAATTAACCCTTAACCCAGCAGCAGTTCTGATCCTGAAAACAAATGGATTCCCATTGGTTGGAACCTGTTCTTTGTAACTCCTAGCTTCTAAATACTTCTGCATAAAGTCAGGATGGTGTGCTGCCTCAATTTTCACCTTGATCTTCAGTGTTCTTGGAGGGTACAATTTCTCTTACAGTCATCTTTTTTCTAAAATTCTTCTGAAGAACTAAAGACTCTCAAAAAAATAAATACAGGATTCCTTCCTTCCTTCCTTCCTTCCTTCCTTCCTTCCTTCCTTCCTTCCTGTTCTCATCCACCAAAAACCCATGGAGAAGTTATTAAGATCTAACATAACCATCCAAAAGTGTAGGAAGAATTAAATTGGTTGCTATATGGAATTGCCATGTCATTACTATGTTCAACTGGGCTTTTTCAAATATGTTGAACTATAAGTCCTACAACTTCCAGCTGGGGAACACCAGTACAGGACTTTCAAATACCAAGTTTGCAATGTTTGTATAGTATTGTTAATGAAAATAACTTTGTTTATCCAGTATGATATACCCTTGCATTGCTTTGCCAAAGCCCTGTTCTTTCTGGCAGAAAATATATTATGCTGCAGAGATGGAACAAACTTAATTACAGGGTTACTGTACATGGATAACTTGCTTTACAGAAATGAAATTAGGACATAGATCCATGGAAATGGTCTTTAATTGGCAACAGCCAAGACTGAGATCAGTGGGGAAATTAAAAGGTGGATTCCACTGACTCAGTTGCTACCAGCTTTCCTGCAGACAATATTTTCAAACACAATTGCTTCATGAAATTCAGATGTAGTCAGTGATAATCTGCTATAAACAGACATGTACAAAATTAAATGGGCATAGCCTTGAGCAGCCTTAGGCTGGGTATCTAGATTTACTAAAAACCTTGCATTGATTTTACAATCCACCACACCCAAACTACCCAAAGTGTTCATCCAGCATTTCACTTGCATAGTCCATTCTATGATTTATAACAAGCCAGTCAACCAACCACTAAAATCTAGCAGTAGAAAACATAAAAATAATCTGATGGTATCTTAAAGTTAAATGGTATCTTTAATAATTTTTTAAATAAGTTAAATGGTATCTTAAATAAACCTCTCCAATATTGGAAACGTATTCCAACACTGAAAAGTCAGCACCTTGTGTATTAATAAATAAAGTGATAATGTTAGTACAAATACAAAATTATCCCTTTGGCCACACTGCCTGAGAAATCTTGCAGTGAAAGTTCAACCCACAGACAGCACCAAATTGAGAAGGCTTCATGACTAAATTCAATGCCATTTAAAAGCTCCTGTCTCTTGTTTGATGGCCACTATCCAATATCTTCAAACAGCAAGATATTGCAGGTGAGTTATCAAATCACTGCTACTTTCACATGTCCGCCTTTCTTCCACCATACTGTGGAATGATAGATGATAGACCTGACTGGAGATCTCCAAGCAGTGTCCCACTGAAATATTTACCAACCTGCTGAATTTCAACACAATAACTTAACTTTGCCTCAACTTGTGCCTTACAGCCTCATTATATGCACTATTTGAAGTAATGGTTGAATGACTGAAATATGGACATAGGTACTATTTAAGAATTATAGGAAATCAGTAAGAGCAGTTATCAAGAGGCAGTAGATAGGCGACATAATATGCTGAGGATATTCTTTTCTCTAGGTCAGAAGATATTCATGCTGAGGATATTCATTTCTCTAGATCAGAAGAAATTGTGTAGTGTCTTGATGCAGTAATACGGTCCCTACTACTGGAGCTGCGAGCTGCTATTAACAACATTGACTATAGTTTTCTGAGAATCTACTAAGCTAGCAACCCTAGAATTTTAGTTCAGTCTGACAACTTGTTTGCCATAAACCTATGCTGACTTAATTGCAGAATATCTATCCAAGTGCTCACAAATATGCTTGGATAGGCATTCTGCAATTAAGAGAAACCCAAATCTTAAATGAGTTTGTGGACACTGCCAAAATTCAATTATTCTAATTAGCAGTAGTTCAATTAATATACAATTTATTTTTTGTTTTGGTGCAGTCCTTCTCACATTTCCCTATAGACCCATAGATAAATAAACACAGTTGCAAACATTTGCATGTACACCCAAACATGTCACAGTGGGGAGAGAAAGCACCCAGGAATAGGCTCAACTAAGAGTTGGTAAGTCTAGAAAGTTGGATATCAAGCAGGAAAAAAGAAAAATTAACATTTCCTTTCCTGAAGGAAAATATCTGATAGTCAACCTTGTCTTTCTTTTGGATATATGTATACTATGACACTGCCTTTGAACTTGTTACTACAGAATATAGTGGCCAGATTGCACCTAACCATGTGCGTGCCATGCCTTGATAAAAGCAACTGCCCCGCTGCCAGGTACCATTTGAACTAAGTTCAAAATTTTGCTTTTGGCACTTAAGGATCTAAATTCCTTGAGCCTGGAACACCTGATGGTTCATTTTAACCCTTCTAAATTTGTGGGTCACTAAATCAAAGAAGATCCTGTTTTACATTTGTGCATAATTTAACAGATGAGACCAAAGCAATCATACCATAACACAATAAAATAGATTGTAAATACAAAGTCACTTCAATACTTTATACATAAAATTACTAAGGACACCCAAACTATTAGACAAGTGAGCATCAAACAGTGATACTAATTTGATTATTCTTCAAGAAACATCCAGGAACCTGTTAGCTAAGAGGCCATGTTTTCTACCGCTGTGCTTCTGTGAGAATTTCAAACAGTTATTAGATCAGCTGACCACATTATACAGCACTGTTTTCCAACCTTGACAATTTTAAGATATGTGGACTTCAACTTCCAGAATTCAAGATGGTTGGGGAATTCTAGGATTTGAAGTACACATATCTTAAAAGTTGCTAAGGTTGAAAAACAATACTTTACAGAAATGAAAAACTCTTCCTGTTATTTCCAAAAAACAAAGGTAGGGTCTCTCCAGGAACATGGATTCTCATCATATGAGATGAGATCACCATTGATTTATTGTTTTGTTGATTTTATACTGTTATTATTTTGTTATATCTTGATGTCTTGGTTTTGTTGAACATGTCTTGCTATATTATATAGTTGGGATTTTTTGTTGTTGCACAGACGCTCAGTCATGTCTGACGCTTTGCAACCCCATGGACCACAACATGCCAGGCCTCCCTGTCCTGCACTGCCTCCCAGAGTCCACCCAAATCCAAGCCCATCACATCTACAATGCTATCTAACCATCTCAACCTCTGCCATCCCTTTCTCCTTTTGCCTTCAATTTTACCAACATCTCTTTTTTCCCAATGAGACCACTCTTCACATTAGGATTGGGATTTTTTGGACCATGGTTATGTTATTACACTAGATGTTATTTTAGAAACCACCATGAGTCAGGTAGGAGGCAGCAAAAACTAATGAAGTATGCATGTTTACCAATGATTAAAATAAAAATCTATACAAAGTTTTGTATTATGAAAAAAACCATGAATGCTTCATGCTGACCAACAGCAATAACCCACGAAGGAAAAAGTTTTAGTTTTGACATTTTTTTCATCAACTTCAAATCAGCCAAGGTGCTATCAATCATCAAATATCACCACGCATCTAAGAATCTCTAAAAATATGCTTGTTCTTATGTTTAATTATTAAGTATATGCAGGATGGGGACTTGATTGTTTAATTATCATACAACCTGCCCAAATCTGTTGGTCTCACATGTTCCATATTACATATTCAATATGTAGTTATAGCCCAATATACTTGAAGGACATCAATTGGACAAGTTGTTTCAAAGTTGTTCTTTAACCTTACCGGGCAGATAAGAGCAAAGGAAGACTGAAATGATTAATTCCCAACACCTCTGTGGAATTAAATACTTAGTGGAAATAAACCTTCCCCTTCTGATTGGCACTTCATATTTATCACTTATGTTTAGTGGCTCTTTTTGTAATATTTTTATGAGGCTTTACTTGTATCAGTAGTATTGGTTTAATGTTATGTTTTATAAATGGCTGGTTTTACGGTTTAACACTGTAGCCTGCCGAGAGCATGCAGGTGAGAAGCCTGGCAAGAAAATAAATACATTTTATTATTTTAGTAATACATAATTACACATAATCGATAGCACTGTTTCCTGAATGCACAGCTATACACAGGGTCCAAGAAGATTGCCAATGCAGCATTTTTTCAGCAGTAAGTGAGCGAACTGGTTTTATAACCTCAATTTCAGATGATCTACAAGCAGAGAAGTTTCCCACATGGGAAAGGTTGGGTTTAAACCCTAATGCTGTTCTCTGTGCTTTGTGGTCTCATGACTTTACAAATTAGGAGTCCATCATTAGAGAGACTGCAGTCTTAGTAAGCATCTCTACCAGACAAACAGGGTGCCTCTTTACTCCTTTGGTTGTTTTCAGTCTGACTTGAAATAACTGACTTAAGCAGAGTTAGGGTCAAGGGCAGAAGCTTTCTTGCTTTCTTGGGGACCTGGAAGGGCTGTGAATGTGGGTGGCTCATGGGGGGCAAGCGCAATGGACCACTGGATGGACCATTTAGAAATGGGCCAGTACTTTCCTGAGCTGACCGTGGCATAAAACTGGGACTTCTGTAAATTTTGGTTTGGTAACTTCCCATCTTAAAAACCTTAAGGGCTATTATGCCTAAAGGTCTAAAAACAAAGTCTGAGATGCACAGTGAATCTTCTGTGATGAGGGGAAGGATACACTGAGTCCAGGAACATATTTCTTACTCTTCTCCTTACCCCCAGGCCAAGACAAAGCAGAAATGTTCCATGGCAGGGCTGAAGACATCAGCTTTTCCCTAACAGGGGAAGCCTGAAGATCTGTACAAATAGTCCTCGACTTACAACTATTTGACTTATGACCGATTCTTGCACTTACAACCATTTCAGCATCCCCATAGTCACTTGATCAAAATTTGGCTGCTTGGCAACTGTAATTATAACAGTTGAAGAGTCCTAGGATAACGTGATTGCCATTTGCAATCTACCCAGCTGGCTTCCAACAAGCAAAGTCAGTGAGGAAAGCTGGATTCACTTAACAACTACATGGTTCATAAAATTGAGCGTGACTTGCTTAATAACTGCCTTGCTTAGTAACAAAAATTCAGATAAGTCAAGGATGACCTGTAGTTGCTGAAAAATATGATTCATTGGAGGTTTTTATTATGTATTCCTTACATTTAAGTCCTCTCTTTTCTACCACAAGCTGACGCCTAAAATATTTCTCTCCTTCTACAATTTATTTTATTTTCACTACAATTCTGCAATTATATTCACCCTCTGGTGCGGGTGGTTGAAACCTTACTTAGATTTTGTGGGTATTTTCTTTGTTCCCATCTGGTTTTATTACCCTTGTTCTTTTTCATCTCTTGTTAATTTCCCTGTTTTAATGTTTTCAACAGTTTGTAAAGCATCTAAAGTCATTGGAAGCCAGGTAGCATATAAATTAAATTATATTACATTGCATTACATTAAGGTGGATATCAAGCCTTTTATTCCTGATCTTTATATATTCCTGATTTTATTCCTGATCTTTATAATTGACTTAGTAACAGGGGCCTTGGGCACAATTTGAAAGCAACTGGAGCAGCACTTGAACACCATCGGCAGCACTGACAAATTCACCACCAGCCAATTGCAAAGGGCAGCATTACCCGGAACAGCCTACATCAAAGAACAGCATCTGCCTATCCCCGTCCTTGGAAAGAACTCGATAGGTGGACAAAATGCTGTATCCAGTCTAAACATCTGGCTGACTGAGTGAGGAATAACAGCACCATTGACTTCCCTCTTTAAAGTAACAGAAAGACAACTCAGGCTTCTGGTATCACAGAATACCAACAAAGTTTATTTCCACCCAACAGCCAAGTAACACAGGACTGAAAATCAGACAGAGCAAAAAAACAAAGGCATAAGGCTGACTGAAGACAGATATTTCAATTGAACAACACAATAATATGTACTGCAGGGTGTTATGAAATAGGAAGTCCTATGATTAAACAATGGCTTTTCAATGGGAGGAGGAAGCAAAGACTTTACTAACTTGTTTATTTTATTTAGTAAATAAATAAGCTACCTCGATTGCCAAAAGAGCTCTAGGCAATGTGAAATACATCAAAAACATTAGAACAAAGGAAGAAAAAACACAGTAAACATACAGTGCTGCAAATAAGCAAATCTCAAAACAAAAACCAGGTGCTTTCAGAACAAAAACTTTTCTAGTATCATATTAAGAGACGTGATTGAAGAATAGAAAAAGTTTACACACTTGTCTTAAAGCACTCTTGCATGTCCTACACACAGCATTAACAAACATCTCTAGAGGATATAATTCTCTCAGTAGACAAATTGCACTTAATACGATAGAGATATTTTCCAGGAAGATAGAAAACCAAAGTGGCCAAATAAACTAAATTTTAAGAAAAAATTGTTATGTCCTCTAATCCCATAGAATTTTCTTCCAGTTAAGTGTAGTATATAAGGATTGCAGCCTTAAGTTTGGCATTATTTGGGGATCCAACAATAGTGCAGGCTTGCTTTTACAAGCAAGGTCTTGTACAAGGTCTTAACATTTCTAGCACAAGGAATTTGCTTACTTAGATTGTGTGTGTGTGTGTGAGATCAAAATTAGATGTAACCTCATACAACTCTGATGCATTACAACTGAATCTACTTAATGGGGGGAAGATGAAGTTATTAACGTATTGACACTGAATTTTGAATAATTTAAAAACAAACATTCTGAACTTATGTATGAAGTTTATGAATGTATGAAAAAAACATTTTTTTGTATTTGCTTATGTAAGATCCCAACCAAGTATGCACAAAATCATTTCATGAACTAGAAAGGGAAGGAAACAATGGGTGTTTTAAAAGAAAAATGAAATTGTTTCCCTTTATGTGCTGTTCATGTATAAGGATATACAGTGAGTTCATGCAGTTATTTAATCAAGTTTTTTTTAAAATAACCAACAATCCACTGAACCTTGAAGTGTAATAATTATGTTACAGATTAATGTAGAATCTCAAGTATATTGGTGGGAAACACAAAGGTGAATCACTTGCTCTCTTTGGGGACTTTTGATATATTGGAAGCAATTGCTAACCAACATCCCAAACACTGGATAGTTTTCACAAAGCAAATTGTTTGCTTGGACATATGCATCAGGAAGGAGATGGCAGCCCCTCGGTTACTCTGATTCTCTATATTCTCTTGATTTTATCTCTGCATTCAGTATTGACAACTATAAGTCTTCTTGGCACATTCTAAGATCCAAAAATGAAGTAAGATCCATCTTGTCTAGGCAGCAATCAGATTCAGATACTTTATTGGCCAAGCATGCTTAGACACGCAAGGAATTTGACTCCGATACAGCAGCTCTCAGCATACTTGCAAAACAACAGTAAATAAAATGATGACATAAACAAAGTTAAGTATTCAACAGTAAAGTGTGCATATAATGTATGCAGCCAGTAGAAAGGGAATAGTATAAAGTATAGAATTAGAACTGCGATCTATTGATAATTACGTATACACATTAGACAACATCTGGGTTAATTTAGACTTCTTTGCACTTTGTGTCCTATCATATAACTATGAGTGTAGCTATCATGCAGCAGTATCAAAGGAAGGGCATCTCCCAAGGCTGAAGCCTAGGTGGCCTTACTCTTTGGCTCACAGGTTGTTTTTACAGGCTGTTGCCAAGGTGGTAAGATTTCTACACTTATTTTTAAACACAGCTTGAAGGTAGATCCCTCCACAGGTGAAACTAGTCAAACCAGTCCATCCAGGGCATCAGGTGCACACAGCTCACCAAAGCAAGGTTGGGAAACAATATAAAAAGCACATACAAACCAAACTCATTGAAGTGCCATATCTGTCACGAAAGAACTATGCTTGAATCAGCAGGTCCAACTTATGAGAAGTACAATATCGAGGAAAAAAAAATAGAAGGACAGGAAACATTTCCAGTCTTTGTATTCTAGCCTTGAAGAAGCTATTATTCAAGACTTCTTCTACAGCATTACCATAGAGGATTGAAAAAAAAATGGTTTTTAAGTTTTTGAAATGGCCAATTTCAATAATTCTGACATGCTATGCTGGTCACCAGTAAAATGGGACAGCAGCTTGCAATTTCCTAAATAAGCAGCTTTTTTTTCCTTAAAAATCATTAGCCACTGAATTCAGCTATTAAATGCCTTCTCCTTTTCAGCTTTAAATAATGAGAAAATTCCTAAAAGGTATAGAAAAAATGGGATATGAATTATTTTTTTTGGACCTTTATGCTGCATGGTGATGGTGGTAGTGGTGGTGATTTTATTTTTCATGTGGGTAAAATTGGTGTCTCAGGAAAGAACAAGTAGAGAACAAGTCAATTCACCGACTAAACCACAACTGGCCAGATTCACTAAATGGTAAACAACATCTGGCAAAGTTACAATGACTTGGTTCATACAACAGATAAAACCAAAACCATCAAAAACCTTATGGCTATAGCCTCCATGCCTTCAGAACTGTTCAGTGGAATTGAAAAATTTATTACAGACAAAAGACCCATGAATTATTAACATTTCATGAGAAACATTCAGAAAATAGTTTCTTCCTGTTTCTGATCACATTCTGCCTGTAGCCATGTAAGAGAAAAGTTGCATATGCATGGCATAAATAGCTGCTTGAAAAATCAATAAAGGAGAAATAAAAGTTGATCTCAGATCCCTATAAAAGGTAAAGATTACCCTGCCAGTCGTGACCAATTCTAGGGTGCAGTGCTCATCTCTGTTTTGTAGCCAAAGAGCCAGCATTCATCCAAGGACACTTACATGGTCATGTGGCCAGCATGACTAGGAACCAAAGGCGCATGGACACTGTTACCTTTCCTGCCAAAGTAGGAGCTGACACTAACAACAGAAGAGTTTCTCGAACTTGGGCCGCCGACCTTCCAGCCGACAAGCCAAGCATCTTAACCACTTGCATCACCTCACCTCTATCAGATACCGATACAAGTCACAAAAATGGAGTTAGGATTCCAGCTATCAGATGGACTCAGACTCTCACACACAACTATCTGTTCAAAGCACTGTCACGAATCAACATTATTGGTTTTACAATCTGAACAAATGACAGAGGCCTGTAAACACAATTTTGCAT
>JANHZU010003754.1:109789-123504 GCA_032468055.1 Acrochordus granulatus
AAATCCAATCCAGATGCCTGTTTTTTAAACTTTTGTTGCGATGCAATTACCCTGGATGAATGAGAGTCTTCACAGATTTGTATCTTTAAAAAAATATCTAGGTATGTCTGTTCCTACATTGCTCAATTTCAGAGATAGCTCCAGCAACTGAAATGTGGTAAGTAGGTGGTCTAAGGAGCAGATATTTAGATCTATACTTATGTAAAGTCCCTCCTGAGAAGATACCATCCATCTACTTTGAAATCACTGGTCCATGGCTTTCCTTCTTTCTATGCATTTTTACCATGATATTGCTGATTTGAAGGGCCAACACTATATTGGAGCAAGACCTTTGTCTAATTTATACAGTTATGTTTTCCATGAATTGATTAATTGCATTTTATGTTTGTTTATTGTTTTTTAAAAAAAGTTTAAAAAATTTTGTAATCTGCCCAGAGAACTAGCGTTGTTGCATTAAAAGCAAAATAAATACTGAAATGTGCATTCTTACTCCTAAGTGTTGATGTGCATGCACAAAAATGAATGGGGAGGAAAAATAAAAGTGAGATCTCAAGATGGGGAGATCACCCTTTGATTTATCCTCAACATCACTGCATATTCCCTACACAGATTTGCTGCAAGAAAGTTTTCCACAGCTCTTTTCTTTAATATCAGTTTGCAAGAAATCCCCATGGGTTCAATCATGAAAAATTATTTTATGGCTAGCTTCCAAAAATGCCAAAGATCAGAGCAAGAACTCTACAAAAGAAAGCAAAATTTGTTATGTCCATCACCTCCATTTTTTCTTGTCTGGCTGTTAAAATGAATGCAAGGGAATTCTGAAATGATTAACATCACTGGAAATCTCAGGGCACAAAAGCTGTTTGTATTCCTTACTTATCTAACAATAAATGCTCAGACACGTTTTTTTCTGTTTCTCTGTTGAACAAAATATGTTTTTTGTTTGTTCCTTAATTGGGAAAATAAAAGGCACCCTAAAATAAAAGGCAGGATACAATCAAGATCCCTGTAATTTTAAAGACATTTTCTCAACAGGCTTTCCTCAAACAAATCCCCAGCAGCCATTAAAAAAAATTAACAAAACCAGAATGGAAGAAAGAAGGGGGAGCTAAGAAAACAGGACAGCTTTTTTTTTTTCAAAGCTGAACTAGAGATCTGATCAAATGGGAGAATTGTTCTGGCCTCACTTTTCAAACACAAGCAAACTTAAAATTAACACTGAAATTCCAGTTACCTAGCGTTTCTAGGCTTTAGAATTTCAGCCATAAGACCACCCAATGTCTGGAAATCTTTGCAGAAGACTAAAACACAGCAGGATATGTTAACAATCATTGGAGACAGGATATGTGGCTGAAATTAAATACACAGAATGCATATACAAAGTGTGCCACATTCTACATTCTTTCTTAACACCAGAGATTCACATTAACCTTGGTGGAATATAATATAGTGAGCTCAGGTTTCCTTCGTCTGCTCTCCAGAACGTTCATCCAAAATATTCTTCAAATGCAAAAAAAAATAGAGGAACTTATTGATGGAGAAGAGCAATCACATTCAAGGAGTTAGATCTCTCTACTTTCCAAATCAGTCTGTGACCTGTTGGGGTGAACACTTCTTCATATTAGCATATAAAATTGAGATTTCGTATTGTGAAATGTTCTATCAGAATCTCACGGGGAACTGGCCATACCTAGAAATCAAGTTTGGATTAATAACAATTTTTCAGATCATCACCAAATGGATTGTATAAGCATAATTATTTCAAAGAGTAAATGGGGGTTTTACTGTATGTGCATTCCCCACCAAGGTATATTCGTTCATCTCATAGGTATGGCTCAAAATTCACAACCCTATCAGGCTAATCATGTAGGGATCCCCTGGCTTAAACCATTTTGTCCCCAAATGGACCTGGTAATTGCTCTGAAGAGGAGGCAAAAGCTATTTACATTCTCACCTTCACAAAGGATGGAAAAGCTTACAAACTGGATAGACACAACTATTTTGTAACTTGGATAATTTAGAGAAGGGGTGTCCAACCTTGGCAACTTTGGGAATTGAAGTCCACACATCTTAAAGTTGCCAAGGTTGGACACACCTCATTTAGATAATTTCCTCTTTTGGAAAAGAGTCATACTGAAGTGTAATACAACTAAACAAATAATAATATTGGCATTTCGAAACATTCAGAAAAAGAATAATCACAGTACTGCATGTGTACAGTCCAGATTTGCACCAGATCAGAGAGAGAGATTTGATTTTATCAGGTGCCATCAGAAATGTAGAATTAAAATGAAGTTGCCTCAGGAAAATAGAAGCATAATTTTAGAGAAAAAAAATCTCATTCATATTTTCAGCTGTCACCATCTGATGGCAACCACCCTTCAGCATGTCCTGAGATCACTGAAAAATGATCAGGATATGCCTCTGTATGAAAAGATTCTATTTCCCTCCAGGACAGGATATAAAAGGAATAAGTATCCAAAATATGTTATGAACCACTTGTTCATTTTGTAAGACACAAAATGTTTCCATTTTAGGCTGAACTACACTTTGGTCTTTGGGTCACAAGAAAACCAGAGAAATGAATATAATGAATATAAGAAATGAATATAAGAAAGGCCAAGCCAAGCAATATACTTTAAACTACATTTTAAATTAATTAATACCATAAAACTATCATTAAAATATCATTAAAACAAGAAATGCATAGCACTGCCAATTAAAGGAGTAAATTCTGAACATTAAAATATTGAAGTCTTGTATAGATGACAGGTATACTTTAACCCCACCTAGGCCCATTAAATCGTACCAGCAATTCCATCTCTATGGCCTCTGCCAGATTAACTTTTGATGTTGCAGGCATCATTTGAAACTCAAATGGAAGGCCCAAAGATGCAATATGCTAAACATGAATATCTTCCTTTAAGTAATTTGGGCCTAAGGCCAATTAGAATGACAATTCACTAGCAATTTTTAGGAGTAGCATGCATCTTTTGAGGGCCCCAATTTAGTTATTCAAAATCAAATTTGAGTTTTACAAGAATGTACAATCAAGGAGGGAACCAGACTTGGAGACAGGCTAAGACTGAGTCCTCTCTGATCTCTCTACCTTATAGGAAGGAGGGAAGAGAAAATGCAGTCAGTCTTGCAAAGTTGTGTTACAATAGTCTATTTTCAAAAAAGTGTAGATCGAGTCATTTTATGGAGTCTATTTCCTGATCGGGTCAACCTTAAAGCTCTGACAAATCTAGAGTAGTTAACTGGAATTTCACAAGCCTTTCGACTGCAATGACCCATTTTCTCAAAGGCTAAAGAACTATTAGATGAAGAAAGGCTTAGCTTCTACTGATGAACAACGTGGGTTTAAACTGCCCCACATGGAAGAAACAACTATAATTTGCCGACCATTTATACTCTTTCTACAAAAAAAAGACTGTCACCTCTACGTAAAAGGAAACTGACATGACAGAATACTATTAAAGAATTCCATTCACTAGTAGGGATCCTCACTGTTGAATTATTCTATTTATTGTCTTTCAGTCTCTTGTGCTACATAAAAACATTGTTCTGACAGAACTGAATATCCTACTAAATGAGAATTGGAGGGGTGCAAGGGAGAGAGGGTGGACTTACAAAATAAGTAGTTTATTACAGAGACTATGGATCCTAAGCACATTCCTGTGAAAATTATTTTCTCATGAAGTCAGCAGGACTTCTTTCTTAGTAAATATGTTTTCCGGAGGAAGATATTAAATTATTTATAAATAAATTAAATCATGTTGACTTTGCGCCTTCATTTCCACTGGGCTTATTCAAAGAGAATTGTAGACTCAACCCACATCATTGCAGCGTCCCAAAGCACAGTCCATTTGATGTTGCTGGATAAATGATCTAATAAGTTCCCAGTTGGATTTACATACTACAGCATGGACAAAAAGAACCATTTTTGAATTGGAAAATACAGTATAACAGTAACAAGCCCAAGAACCTATTTATCCAAATCAGTCACTTCTGTGTGTACAGACTTCCATCTGTATAGAAGGTATAATCCCAAACAAGCATGTCTCCAAATCCTGTTCATTGGGAATTACAGGTACTAAAGGCTAGCAAAATGAAACATGGCAGTTTGGAGAAACTGGAAAGTATGAGATCCCTCTCTATATACACTATATTGGGTAGCAGTATGTAGCAAATCAGTTCTGGACTGGTTTTTATGATCATACTGAAATAACATTATAGGGGAATTTTTGTTTGAAAATTGCATGGAAATCACTTCATTAGAAAATCTGGGCAAAGTGTTAAGTGTATGTCGGTAGTCCTTGACTTATGACCACAGTAGGGACCAGAATGTCCCCAACTGTTAAACAAGGAAGTTGTTAAATGAGCAACACCTGATTTTATAAACTTGTTTGCCATGGTTGTTAAGCAATTCACTGCAGTTGTTAAATGAATCATGCAATTGTTCCCCCACTGACTATTTGTCAGTAACCAAATGACCCTGGGATGTAAATACATGCCAGTTCCCAATTTTGATTACCTGACTGTGGGACTGCTGTGTGAGTCGTAAATGCAAGGACTGGTTGTGATTTTTTTCAGTGCCATTGTAACTTTGAACCGTCACTAAATAAATTATTGTATGCTGAGGATTTCCTATATCTTATATTAATTAACAGAACCATATTACGGGGTATTGCTATTTGAGGAGGTATCGATTGCTAAAAAGTTGTATCCAGCAGTATCTTCAGCTAAAGCCCTTCTGAAATCGTGAGATCAGCTAATGTTCAATCTGACATATGAAGACAATACTACTTTATTAATCAAAAGTAAAGAATACTGAGTAGAGTTTATTACAAAAGTAAAATACCTGGATTATGATTAAATACTAAGACAAAGATAACATTAACTAGTACAGTGAATTTACAGTTAGAAATAAAGCAAGAAATATAGCCAATAGTTTTTTCTTGGGCTCAAGAACAGACTAATTCACTCAAATAAAGGCAAACCTTCCAGGTATAATGAACAGTCTTGGAAAAATTAGTAACAGAAAAAATGGGAATCTTTTCTTATAATTCTAACCAATCTCTATACAGTATTTGTTTGCTGGTTTTCTTTTTTCTTCTTCATTTGCTTGTTCTGTTTATTTGCAGAAGATCAAAATATTCTCCAGAGCAATTCTAAGTAAAATCCCTTGGCCTAAGTCAGTGTTTCTTGACCTTGGCAAATTAAGATGTGTGGAATTCCCAATGAGGAATTCTGGGAGTTGAAGTCCACACTTCTTAAAATTGCCAAGGTCGAGAAACATTGATCTAAGTGATATATTTTTCCACTTAAAAATTCTTATCAAGATGCTACTTTGCTTTTGTTTCTTCAAAGTAGTTTTCATAAAAAACAAGGTAATATATCCACCCAGGTTCTGAAGCCAAATCACACTAGAAGTGATTAATCTAAGCAGGAACTTGGAAACAAAAGAAATCTTTGTGTTTAAATGCAAACCAGAATTCATAATTCAAAAGCAAATCTGTTTCAGGTTCCAGTTTGATGGGGAGGAATAAGTCAGGCATGCCTGTTTGAATACAAAATTAAGATTTGTTTCCACCATCTTTCTAGTTATTTTTTTCTTCCTTATGTTGAGGCAGAAATAGATTAATTGTAGCTATGAAGCTGCAAGTACCACCATATTCCTTTAAAATAAGCCACATTCTCAATAGTTGTGGTTTAATATTGTGGATGAATCAGATCTCTAAGTAGACAAGAGCTATTTATGGAGGTATTTGTATTTTTTGGTGTACAGTTACAGTAGAGATTTCAAAGCGATAATATCAAAGACAGGAGTGAATTTCTGCATATTGTGCAATGAAAATGAACTCTTTACCCAGCTACTACACAAAACATTTCTGGATACAGAATTCTTTAATTCTAACTTTATGAGTTTACTACTTGAGTCCATTTGGTGGATCTCATGGTGCTAATGAAACAAGAAAAGAAAAAAAAGGATCTGTCACAATGCTTAAGTCCAACAACTATTTCACACTGTCAATCTTGATCATTGTTAAAAAGCACCTGTTAAAACTTCACAGGTCTGCAGCAACCATTTGTTTCTTCTTCCTGTCTAATCCTGTGTTGTCAACTGGATCACCAATGTCCACATTTGGTAAGCAAATTTAGGGATATCTGCAACCTCAGATTTGGGTAGTTATATAAAATTTCAGCTGCCACCTTCACCGGGCAAATTTGGGTTTCCTCCTTTTTTTTGCTGACACAGAACATGTCCAGAGGCCAAGGTTTGTCTTATGTCAAGAATTCTAGGTGCAGCAGCTGGGGGGAAATTCTGGCAAACCTGCCTAAAGATACTAATGCCCATTAAAGGAAAAATACACCTCACTGGAAGGCTGCCTTGCCCAATTGATGGCACAAAATAACTAGTAAGAAGATGGAAATAAAATCTTAATTTTTGTATCCAAATAGGCATTCCTGACTTATTTCTCGCTATTAAACCAGAAGAGTAGGCACCCAGGATAGTACCAACTCATGCATTTCTTGACTGAAAAGTGCTGCAGAAATTATGTCCAACAGAAAATGTTCTAAGGGTTCTCCTTGAATGTACACTCCTCCAGTTGTACCTAAACAAACTTTAACACCTAATCTAAGCATAATCAAGTGTTCATGGGATGCAGTTTCCCTTTCAAAAGCTTTAACTTCCATCTCATTGCATCAACTAAGCCATGGGGATAAAACTTGAAGGTACAGTAAAACTAAAGGTAAAAGTTTTCCTTCCAGTTATGTCCAACTCTAAGGGCAGTGCTCATCTCCATTTCATAGCCAAAGAGCCATGGTTCTCTGACGATACTTCCACAGTCATGTGGTTGGAATAACTATATGCCGAGGCGCATGGGACACTGTTACCTTCCTGCCATATAGATGGTACTTTATCTACTTGCATTTTGCATGCTTTTGAACTGGGTTGGCAGGAGCTGGGGCAAATAATGGGAGCTCACCCCATTACGCAGCTGTTGTATCTCAAAAGCAGGCTGCCTTCCAGCCAACAAGCCCAGAGTCTTAACAGCTAAACCACCATGCCACTCTATACTACAGCTAATTGTACTATTCTGTAGATGCAGAGAGCTTTCACATCTGTTCTGCTATTTTTCCATTGTAAATATGAAAGAGAAGTTCTCCGTTATATGCCATCACTCAGCTTCTTTGCCTCCTCTTTCTACCTGATCAATTATGTTTTTTTTTTAATTGAACAAGTACTCTTACCCCTAAAATAGGGTATCTGAAAAATAATGTCCCATCATCTTGGGTCAATGATCTTCTGCCATTATTTTAGTATTATGGTGAAATAATGAAGCCCACCAACCTACTTCTTCTAGCTTCCAACCCACTTAGAGTATATGAGAAAAATATACTGAGTGCATATCTATTTTCAGATAGTTGGGAATTTTTAGAGGAAGCTTAGCACATTTGGGCCTAAGCTTTCTTGAAATTCCCACACAAAGCAATCCTGACAACACCCATTTTTGGAGTGTGACCCTTCAACTGATAAAAGTTATATATCTCTGCTGCAGGACATACCATATTTCAGAATTTATTTATTTGTGAAATAATAAATAAAATGTAAATTTCTTTTTACTACTGGCAAAATTGTTTTTGGAATAGTCCATGGGGCCAGGAAATATGTCTTAGTAGTTCCCAAGACTGATATATCACCTTATCTTTTCATTTCTATTAGAAAGCCAAAGTACTGCTAAATAAAGTAGTAGTTCCAGCATGTTTGTTTCCAAAAAGATCAGTAGGCCATATATTTGTAGCTGCCACTCACCCTCAAAGACAAATGAAACCTAGGATAATAAAAAGAGATGGGGTACAGACGGGTTAGAGATGTGGTAAGTTTTGGACGAAAAACTTTTAGCTTTTAAAAGTTTTAAAAGACTTTTAAAAACTTTTTTAACTTTTGGCTATCTGCAAAATTATGTTTTATGACTGGGCATCCCTGCCACATATTGTGGATGAAGTCATATTGTGAATGAAGAACCTCCCACGGGAGTCATTCTGCGACAGCACCCACATAGTGCTCTAAAATTCCAGAAGTTAGAAGTTCTGACCAAATAACACCCCCACTTCATCAATATTTTTTGACAACCACTCTCTACATTACATGAAAAGCTACTGCAGTTTCTCTGTTCCCTATTTCCAAAACAACGTATTTCAAATCCATTTGCATATTTTAATTACACCTATATTAATTTCCTTGGCAACTGAAACCCAATGTTCAAATTAGCCGTTTGCACCATTCCCTTTTGCAAAATAAAACTTGGAAGCGTATTCACTTTCTTTATGATGGATGGTTTTAATTAGACTGCATGTTCTTTGAAGTGCAGGATTTGTCTCAATTCAGTTCCTTGATAGCCTCTTCATCTTTTGCATAACTTTTGTAGGAATTATTCCTCGACAGGCAAGAGTCTAAATGATAATCCAACATGAAATGAATGGGAAAAGTACCTGAATTTTTATCCACAGGTATCAAAATGAATATTTTAGGTACATACGAAAAAATGAATCTCAAACTTTATTAATTTCTGCAACAGTCTAACTTATTGAAAAATTACAGTGAAAGAAAGCCACAAAGCCATTTTGGATATTTATGAACTATCGGCCATTCAGGCAACAAAACCATAGCAAAAAAAGTTAACAGTCCCAAAACAGAACAAGTGGGTCACAGAAAATAAAGGATAAATGTCAATGGTAAGTCTTTCTCAGCCAATAAATGATACTAAAGTATAACATCAAGGAAGGAGTAAAAATAATAGTAATGATTTGAGACAAGAGAAAGAAAAAGAAATACAGCTAAACTTAGTTTACACCATGCCATCCGTTAAACTTTTCAAACAATAATACATCATCTATATATAAAAGTACATGTAGAATATATCCCTCCACTTCTAACATATTATAAGTATTTATTCAATCAAGAGGACAGCATACATCCTAGCTTTACCGCCTGCTCTGTACTGAATCATTCACTCACTGTTCTACTTATTCTCATACATGCTTTATTTCCTTCAAATATTTCTTACTATCTTCAGCAACCAGTCTTCAGCTCCATATTTATATATCACTTTCCATAAGTCAAGGATCCCCGTTCTCTAAATCAAGACACATGCAATAAACTGTCTCACATTCAGACATTTTTCAGTTATCCACAGAAGAGAAGAAATTGGTTTACACACCCTCTATCTGACATAAAATTGCACTGCACTTCTCAGTTTTTGTTCCTATTATGTCCTCCCTGTGAACCTTCTGGGTCAAAAGCTAAAGACCCAGACCTTAAGCCATCTTAAGAGAAAGCAACTATGCAGGAAACAGTTTGTCTGAGCAAGTGGGACCTGCTTCAGACGTGTGCGACAAGATACTCGTAGAATGTCTAGCCAACAACACACTGGTAGATATGAAAGGCTGGGCAAAAGCGGTCAGCATGTCTTCTCGATAGCAACCGCAACCTAAAAGATGACCCTGCCACTGCCTGGAGCTAGTATGTAAGAAGAGCCTCCTGATCCTTGGCCCATGCTTGCAAACAACTGTCCAGCTACAGGCCCACATTCCTGTGCTTCTTGTTCCTTGCCTTGTATTAGACCCTCAATATTTGGACTGAATATCATTTTCTAGTTTTAGAATCCTGGATTGTTATGGATAATATTTGTGCCTCTATCTTTTTGCTGTTAGAAGATTGCTCAAGACCCATATTTCAAAGCAAGTCCTAGTGGACAGGTCTATTCTGTTTACATTACCATTTTTCAACATTTGTGTAGCATTTATGCCTTCTTTTTCATTTTATTTTCTTTGGAAAACTTGTAATAGCATTTGTTTCAATTCTACTTCTCAGATATGACTATCATTCCTACCCAAAATCCTCACTTTTAACATTCCCTCATCTTAGTTTCATCCCAAATCATTTCACCTTCTTTATGTTTCAGTTCCATTCTCTCTAGTAGAGGTTTCTTGGCTCTTTTCATTACTTCCAATTTTTATTTTTTTTATCAAAATCACTGTATTTTCTCTGCCTCCTTCAATATTAACCTTGCCTTGTTCTCTTTGGCAATACGCTGCCTGGGGAATTCTAGGAGCTGAGGTCGACTCATCTTCAAGCTGCTGAAGTTGAGAAACACTACTCAATAAGTTTATTTATCAAATGATACAATACTCATGATAGCTACATATTTCATCTGTTATCAGTGACAATGTGCCTCTCAATTTGCTCAGGAGGAGATTATGGGATGCTGTTTGCTGTAATAATATAAGGACCCTAGCATGGTTCTTCACAATCTTAGGTGACCCCTTACTATTTTGGCAGTTGCACAAACTAAAAGGCCAACTAACCTTTCTTCCAATCCATTTATCCTTTCAGCTTATGTTTCATTACTCAAGTGGGTAGCATCATCAATACTTGAGGGGAGGGGAGTTTGTTTATAGATAATATATACTATATTGGTGGTTCCAACTATCAAGAACACATCTACCAACATTGACAGGGCAAGCCACTTGTATATAAACAGAGAGGAAGCCCCACTCCCTTCTAGCACTAATGATGTTATCTTATTGAATAATGAAACATCTGCAAAAAAAACAACCAAGGTCAAAGAGCACTAAGGACCCCACAATTCATCCCTGAGCTACAAATATTCACTTCTGTTAATACAAAACTTAATTTCTGGTAAGGTCAGTATTTGTGAAAATGGACAAGACAGAGCATACTCTAGGAGGTGAAAGTCATACATCATCTCTCCACTGAAGACAATGCCCAACTGCTTCTTTTTGTACCAACTAAAAACATAGCTGTCTTTCCACCAAATAAGCATTCCCCTTACAACATCTCCAAAGTAGTGTTTACATTCTGTAAATATCGAATCTTCTCCAGCAGTTCCATTCTTCTGACCAAGGTAGACAAAACAAAAGCAGTTAAGCTGCAAAAAAGATTGCTTTGTTTTGCCCAACCACAGATCAATTCAATAATATACTGGTGGGGGGGATGTTAACCACAGTCCCTACTAACCACTCTTTTAGAGAACCAAACTGTTATCTCTATGGGACTTGTGGCATTTTATTTATCTGCATGTTTTTTCTTCTGTTGGTCTCATTATTCCCAGCAGCATTGTGCATTTCTATTAAAGAAAGGTAACCCAGCAACCTAGAAGAAGTTGTGATTAACTTTTTTTATGGCAGGGATATAGCAGAACATGCTGGCTCTTTTCCCTGAAGACATTCCTATCTCTGTTGAACTGCTTTTTTGTGCAGTTATCTCATAGCACTAGAAAGGACTCACTTTACCACCCAAGCTTAGTTTTAAAACATGGGTTTCTAAATCTTTTGGCATCACATCTCTCTTAGGTATAACCTTAATGTATACATGACAGTATACATCCCCCAAAAATCCAAATGAACAGAAATGAATAATGGAAACTATATAATGAAACTTTATTTTTAATAAAGGCATGAAAAATAGAAGGGCAAATGTTCTTTACTCCTCCCCTGGACTTTGTCTGCACTTCCCCAAAGGAGTGAGATCTCACAATTTTGGAAGGCCTGGCCTAAAGCATAATCAGGGAGCCAAATTAATTTTCAGGTACAATACAATTAGCCTTTTCAAGACTAGTGACAAAGTTAAGAGAGTAAACAACAGTATATTTTCAAAACTAATTTTTGAATTTATACTGTTTACAAAAATGGTAAGGGGGTGAGGGAGAATCTCTTATTGCACACTAAATCAATCTTTTTTTCTAGTTATGTTCTTGCCACAGACTCTTGCTACAAGAGAGTCTGGAAATTACTTTCCACATTTTTCTCTTTCATCCCTTTATAATATTCTTCTCACTCAGCCAAGTACTGAAATTTACAGGAAGTCTCTCCCTGGAGAACCTGAAGAGATGATTGGTGGCACTTGAGATTCAAGGCTATACTAGAAATCTAATTTTAGGTCCTGAGAGAGGGACTTTTCAAAAGCAACTACTCTAAGATGCTTGCCTCCATTTCAGAGATGCAGACAAGCACCATCATACCACTCACAAACAAAAGTATTAGGAACAAGAAAGAGGGCGCCAAAATTGAGATAGTTTTAAAAGAATCAGTGATTTACATTTGATGGAAGACCTTGTCTTATTCATCACAGCTGTTCTTCTTCTACACATCTGCTATTGTGACAAGCAAATGAATGATAATAATAATAATAATACAAAAGTACTATTAAAAATAAGCAGGGGCTAAAACTGATAACTTCTTACACAGCTAGATAAATATTTGGCCTAGATGAGTCTAGATTAAAAATGTTGGTAGCACTGATATTTCCTTGGGAATATGAAGCCTCCCTTCACCTAGTTACGCAAATATGTGTTTATGTTAGAACAGTACTGCCAAGGTGCAGTTCTTAAAATTATCTTGATTAACCTTGCCTTGTATCCACAATGGCTCACTTTCAATATTCTGAGAAGCATAGCTTAAAACAGGATTTTAATTGGGAGTCTCTCACAGTTGGTTAGAAGACAGCAGCTATATAAATGTTTTAAATAAATAAATAAATGAAAGCTCTCTACTTGAAGTCCCTTCCTCAAATTCAGCCTGATTCCTATAAATAGTAAGGCAGTACACTCAGATTGGTGGGGTGCGGTGGCACAAGTGGTTAAGGCGCTCGGCTTATCGGCTGGAAGGTCGGCAGCTCAAATTCAAGACCCGGCACTGCCATGCGACCGGGTGAGCTCCTGTTGTCTGCCTCTGCTCCTGCCAACCTAGCAGTTCAAAAGTGTGCAAATGAAAGCAGATGAATAATACCACCTACTTTGGTGGGAATGATAACTGTGTCCATGAGCTTTTGGAATCTAGTTATGCCAGCCACATGACCATAGAAGCATCTTCAGATGAATGCTGGCTCTTCAACTTGGAAATGGAGATGAACACCACCTCCTAGAGTCGGTCACGACTGACAAGGAAACCTTTACCTTTACATGCAGACTTCCAGTACTGACATCACCCACAACTTTTCAGAGAAAAGGAAACACATGGACAAGTTCTAGAATCTGTACAGATAGATTCTAGAACCTATCAAGAATCCTCATATTAGACAAATTCCAAAATATGCAACAAATACAAGAAAATATAAGATTGGAGAAATTCAAGGATATGCAAACACAAGGTACATAATCCCTGCTTTCACTTTTTACAGAATGTATACAAGTCAACAGATGACCTAATAGACACAACAGTGTTCCTTCTCTCAATTCAATAAATTTATTTTTTGTTTCGTTTATTTGAATATTTGTAAGCTGCTCATTATCATAAAGTTTTCAGGGCAAGTTATACAGTCCATATTGAAGGGGAATAAGAACAAATGATTCTTTGAAAAATTAAAAGAATCATCAACCTAATGCAATAAAAGACATCCCTTTTTACAAAAAGGCAGGGGCAGGCTGGGGTTACTAAGTCCTGAACAAAAGATGCCACAAGTCTTGATCAGATGCCACAAAGCAAACACAGTGGAACCTCGCAAGATGAGCCTGATCCGTTCCGGGAAAACGTTCTTAGTGCGAAATGCCCTTAAAGCGAAATGAGGTTTCCCATAGGAAACAATGGAAAGTCAGATAATCCGTTCCGCACCCCCAAAAATATTCACCAAAAAATCATTTTCAATGCAATTTGAGGTAGAAATGATTGTCCCTAACATCTGAAAC
>JANHZU010003755.1:23793-39294 GCA_032468055.1 Acrochordus granulatus
TCTGCCATGTTTGCACACCCCTGCTGTAGATAGTCTGTGTGATCTGAACGTCTCTCTCCTTTGATTACATGCCCACCTGAGATTTGTTTCTCAGCTCTCTCTTTTTATTGGTGTAGGGTAAAGTTGCCTGTGACTTCCCAGCGGGCTTTTTTTGTGGCACGCTTTGTCCCAGAGAGCTGTGCTTCAGCAAAGTAGTTGTTTGGCAGATTCCCAGTAAGTTTTACAAAGTCCTCCTTTAAGGAGTCCACTTTGGTTTTAACTGTGGGGAACGAGTCAAATGTTAGAGATCACTGTTTGCACTGTCAGCATATTTTGTCCAATTTGAAAGTCAGTTATGTTTTTTAAGTTTGTCAAGTCAGCATTCCCACCCTTGTCTTGGAATAGCTGTGCAGTTACACAGCAGATTGCAGCAGTGAATTTGGAGAAGGGCAGGGTTCTCTTCCATTGAGAAGAGATCTGCAAGCTGTCGACTTTCAATTTCTGCATTTGAATCCTGTTCTAAAGCATCATCTGTGCCCGAGGGATTTGAGAGAGTAGGACTTGGCTGCCTGCTCACTAGGTAACTGTTGACTTTCAGTTGTTTTGTGGGCCTGGATATGGCTTGTGTAGTAGAATATGTACCATGCTTCTTCCTTCTTTTCCCCATGAGGATTAATGTAATTTTCTCAGTTCTTTCTAAATGTTACGGCCTCCAATATGAGTTGGACTAGAAGACCTTCCACCTCTATGATTCTATGATTTTCCAAAGGCACTCTTTATAGCGGTTGCTGCCTCTTTGCCATCTTGGCTCCCCTGCACTGGGTTCATATTATGCAGCACAAGTTGAGCCAATAATAATGCTGAATGAAGAAACTGGGGTGCAGTAGTTTCTTTGTGTGTGAAAGTAAAGAAGAATAGTTGGGATCCATGTCCAAGTCAAGCATGCCTGATCATACTCATCAAGTTGCTTTTATACCACAAAACCACATATACACATCAGAATTTATACTTCATCACTTGTTCCTGATTTATTGAAGACATGCACAGTTTAGGCTAACGTTCCATCATAAGCATGCAGGTGTGCTGAATTAGCTAAGCTGTCCACCTCTGGATATGCTAATTATGAACTTTGTATTTCTGGAACTTTGCCTGGGCATTCTTGACTACAGCTTAAACAAAATAAACCTTTCCTTGTTCCAGTAATGGGCCTGATTGAAAAATTCTTTAGCACAATTACAAAGACACAATCAGCCAGCTAGACGAATATCTTTTATAACTGAAGCATTACAGTCAGCCTCTTTAGCATCTTCTAGAAAGCATGAAAGTAGGCATTAGCTAACTTCTGATTCTAACAATGGCTATTCAAGCAAAAGCACAGATACACTGATTAAGATAGACCAGCTCTGGTTGAAGCTAATTGATGGCTCATGTGCAAAACCCTTCAATGGTTGGCTAATAAATTAATAGGCCAAACGCACAGGCCCTCAACTTTAAGGACTTGAGAGATGTAGGCTAGGCAAAAGGACCCATCTTGATATGCATCTCTGATAAAATCAGGGAGTTAAACCTAACATTCCAAAAAGTGCAGTGATCAGAACTTGACTGGTCAATGGGATCCATTTTTCATTGATCTCAGGTGCAGGAGAAAGGTCTCAACCCACTCCATTACACTTCTTGGCCCCAATGAAGCTTTCTTCCAGTTTACGCAAAATTAGTATGACAAAGCAAATGGAATAAACTTTTGCAAATCACAGGATTGCACTCAGATCAGATCAAGCTATCATCCATTGGTCACCCATTTCTGATGATGGCTGAGAGGTTGTTTATTCTACCACTCAATCTTGTCCTGAGTGGTTGTACAACAATGTTTTATGAATCCCATTAGCTCTGGCCTAACAATGGATGAAGACATAATAAATGTAGTCCTGACATTTCTGCCTCAACCCTTCCCATTCAACTTCACTTCAGCCAAGAAAACGGACCATCATTTTCTAGGTGTGTTAAATATGTTCATGCCTTGAGTTGTGTAAAAAAAAAATAAAGCCTGGATATAAATAAATAATAAAATAGAAAAACTAAGAATAAATAAATATTTTTTTAAAAAAAAATATCTCTGCTAAAAGTCATCAGTAAAGAGTCCAGGTGAAATTTGAACTTGGGGACTTCATGTACAAGCCCGTGTGCAGGTTTTGGCAACAGTACAGAAATGGTTTGCCCTTGACTTTTTCCAGGATTATCTATCAACTTTTCATGGTAGTCTCTCATCCAAAGGCTAATCAGAAAGTCCCTGCTTATCTTTTAGGTTTATGATATGCTACCATCCAAAGGATAATAATAGACCCTTTGGTTTGCCTGACTGAAATTTAATACATGTGATTACAGGTAGTCCTCAAGTTACAGCCATAACTGAGTCTGGCAATTATGGTTGTAAGTTGTGACAGTCATAAAGTGGGTCACCTTGTGAGCAGACCAGATTTTACTACTTTTTTGCAATGGTCATTAGCAAATGTCACGATCATTAAGTGGACTCTGCAGTTGTTAAGCAAACTTATTGTTCATTATGGGGTGGTTTTTGCTGAAAACCCCAAGTAAACTGGGAGGGGGGTGATGTTAGAACTTCAAAACTAGGTCATAAGCAGCTTTTGGGAGGGTTGTCATAACTTTAAACTTACTGGTTGTAAATTGAGGAGTACCTTCTTATTTCAGACCCTACTGAAGTCATGACATTTTATTGCGAGAGAAAAGCACTTAAAATAGGTGTCATCTGTGAAAGAGAGATTGCTTCAAAATCTGTACAACTTCTACAATATTTGGTACACTTCTGGAGTTCAGCATTCCTATGAAAAAGTTCTCTGTTCTGGTGAAAACCGACAATGTTCTCTTTTCCCCTTCTAGGAAGTTTGTTTCTCTGAAGTTCATCCAGATCTGGGGATCAAATCAGACTGGAATCTCCCTAGATAAACCCAAACTGGATCAGTTACTTCTTCTGAACTTGCCAAGTGCTTTCTGCAAAACCGTTTTGCAATGAATTAGGGTTTAATTACAGAGGATTTTTTTTTTGCTCGCTAGATGTCAGGACGGCACCAGTGAATCGACACTCTTTGGAAACAGAAGTCAAAGTTTGGCTCATTGCCTCTTTATTGACTCAAGTCTGGCTTTAATCTCAGGAACCGAATGGGGTGCTTTCCACTTGAACAGAAGTCTCTTGATGTTTCTTCTCTTTTTGGCAGATTAATTTCAGAAACCTGTGTGCTCTTAAAGGACTGTCATGGTCAAAGCAAGAGAAATCAAGGTTCAAAGGCAGTTTCCCTACTCTGAAAACGCACAGAGAGGGAGAGACTGGTCTGCAAAGCCTAAAAGAGCACATTTGGGCTTTCCTTATTGGAAGAAGAGCTTGCTTACTCCTGACCATGGTGGTTTTCTCTTTCCTACTGCAGCACTCGGTTTTGAAGGAAATGGTGCTGCCCCCGAAAACCGCAGCTCTTTCCTCCTGAATTTATAGAACTTAAGTCCTTCTTAACATGTGCCTTAATTTATTCAGTCTCAACTGCCTTTCCCACTTCAATAGCAAAGGACCCTCATGACTCATTTGCTAAAAAAGAGACTCAGCTGCGCTTTTGATTCACCTGACATTGGCCTGAAGTGGAGACAATGAAAGCAAGTGAGCTGAGCAGTCAGCCCATGAAAAGGTACTGGGTTCTAGATCAGTTAAGGAGCAGAATATCTTCCAACAGTGTCTACTGAAGGTATAGATTCCAGATGTTCAACCAGACAGCAGTAGCATTCAAAGGGGAATAGACCATGGCTGGTACCTTCAGAGGCAACAAGGCTTAGGAGACCAGAAGATGGAAGCTATTTTATTGATTTATCTTCCACCTGTCCTCCAGAGTCCTTCACAAAGGACATTTTCTGCAGTTTATGCCCCCACAACAACATAGGCTAGGCTGAGAGGAGGAGTATTACCCAATGGGTCTCCAAGGCTCTCCACAGCCACTGTTTCCAGACATTGCTTAGAGGTCCCTCACCTATGCCTTTTCCAGAAGAATTTGTATCTGGTGCAGGCTGCCTTTGACTTTGTCTTGGATTCTGTATAATTTCTGCTTGAGTTTGTTTGAGTAACTCTACACTTTAACCTTTGACTGCCTAATGAGGAAGTGAAAGCTGTTCTTCTTTTCAATTGAACTCCTTACATTTGCTGTTGGATGCACAGCTGAAATGAGGGACATTCAGTTTTATCCATTCCAATCTGTTTAGAAACTTTGGAGGCAGACCAATAGAAAAATCAGAAAGAGGTTTTCTCAGGACTGTCTGGGCACTGAACAACAAAGGTATTACTTCAAATTATTGATAACGATGAGTTAAAACTTGAATGTTAGGTTTGTTTAAACCTGGATAGTAGATATCCTCTTGGGAAGCAACTTCTAGCTATGCTAAGAAAGGATAACATGTTGGTGGTATTTCAAAATGATCCAGCAATGCATGTTGTCTCCAGACATTTGCTGGAGCTTCTAGTCCTACTGTAGGACTTCCTCTTGAGTAGAGGTGGCAAATGGGCTAAAATGTAGCTGAAAGTTTCTTTAGCTAAACTTTCAATGCTCCTGGCAATAGATAGGAACAATGTTTTTTTGTGGAAAGTCCAAAAAAAGATGACATTAATGTCCCTTGTAAGATTCTGGCATTGTTGCTGGATGATTTCTCAAAATGTATCTGAAGAAACTTATTGCCTTCAATGAAAGTTGCATTTCTGAGTTGATTCTCCATCTATTTATCATTTTATGCTTTCTTGTAAGTATTAAACTTTGGTCCTTTTTATTCTTTTTATTCTTGTAATGTTTTTGATATTTTTGGTTTAACATGGAATCTTCCCAGAGAAACTTAGGTTACTGGGCTGGTGGAACATATCTCCAAGAAGGAAATGGGCATCCTTGCAGGAGAACCCTACCAATAGGCATCTCGGAGAAGCTGATAGGATGCCACACAACGCCCCTGCTCTTTGGGAAGTCTTCTGATCTCACACAACTCCCACCAATCTAAGGGGCTCCTTGAATGTCTTTGGGGATGTTTTTATTGATTTCCTCCTCCACAGCTGTCACCAGAAACAGATTCTGGTTGTATCTCAATATGAGTCATTGGTCTGTTTTTTGCTTCTTGAAAATGAAAATTCTCCTTGCAGCTGTTTTTCTCCCAGGAAGAATTATTTGTAGCATCATACATCTTACTTTCTTATTGAGGGAAAAGACTTTATAAAGAACCAGTCTGAATGCAGGTGAGGAAAAAGAGATATACTGTAGATCACTAATCACTAGTTACTAATCTATTTTTTTAAATTCTGTTCAATCATGTCCGATTTTTGGAGGCTGCCAGTGCAAGTCCCTGCAGTTTTCTTGGCAAGTTTTTTTGGAAGTAGTTTGTCATTGTTTCTTTCTAGGGCTGAGAAAAAGTGACAGGCCCAAGGTCACCCAACCAGCTTTACTAGAACTCACAGTCTCCCAGTTTCTAGCCTGATTCCTTGACCACACACCAAACTAGCTTTCAATCCAATTATATTTGCATGAAAATGAAAAGTAATGGCTGTTGCTTTTAGTCTTGCTGGCTATTGAAATTATATGAGTTTCTTAAAGCCAGAGCAGCACTGCCAGAAAAGTAGTCAGCAATTCCACATAGAAGAAATAATCAAAAGCATTTGATTTCCCAGAAACAAGAAGTGGAGTGAAAAAAGGCCACGCCACTTTTGCAAACTGGTACAAACAAGAATTTTTTTGTACTTTGAACAGACTATCTATAAGGAAGGTCAAATCAGAGAACTAGTATAAGAAGGCAATGCACCTAAAATAAATCAGCTGCTCTAGGAATAATTTGCCAGCAGTTTCACTGTAGCTTTTATAAAATGAAAGAAGCAAGGAGATAGAGAATGGACAGCTTTGGACTTCTATGAAAATGGGCATTTCCTAGGCTTTTCAGGTGTGCCTTGTGGTACTCCTTGCTGTAAACATCCTAAACAAAGCAGAACTTTATTTATTTGGTGCCCAGTATCATGATTTGGAATGTATGGAGCTATTAGTTATGGCTACATCAGTGAATTAGTTTACCAGATGGACCTATTTTTTTCACACCAGAAGTATCTGGGGGAACCTAGAATTGGGCCAGTTGAGCCCATGTCCCTCTGAAGTTGGGCTGTTTGGAAAAGCAGATCCTTATTTCCACATACAGTCACAAATAGGTTCACTTTTTTGTTTTATTCAATTGTCTTTAACTGGGCGGTTGGGCACAGAAGATGAAGTCTGCAGTAAGAGTAATTCTTGTTGGTGGGGAATTCCTGTGCTAAATTTCAGAGACTGGATGGTTCCTGGTGGCTCTTACTCTGTTGTTTGCCAGGATAAGAGAATTGGAGTTTCCCATTCTAAATATGGTGGGATGAGATGAATAAGGAGAAAATACAAAGGAGGAAGAACTCAGCTTCTTGAAATAAATGTGTGGCTCCCAACAGTGAGATTTTGGATGATTTTGCCATCACCTACGAGAACCGTTTTTCCTAGTTGACACAGATGTGTCTTGGAAGCATAATTCAAACCTGAAAGAGATTGAAAAATGTTGTGCTGTGAGAGAGGATAGTATTTCTCATCATTTGTCATGTGTGTGACTTCTGTCGATCAGTAATACATTTTCAAAGCTAATGGCAACTTCAGGGGTTTTTAATAATTAAAACTTTAAGGGTGCCTCCAGATTCAAACTGCATCTAATTTGAGATGGAGTTGTCAATCTATCCCAGGGAGATGATGTGGTCTCAACTTGTTCCACTTACAATGCTTCTAAGTCATTAGGGTCCTATTTAATCCGACCCAATGGAAATCTTGCCTTTCCCAGATATTCTCGGCATGAGAATTCAGACATAAATGCCAATAACATGTTATAGTTCAAGACTGAATATCCCTTTTTTCACCATTACTCACTTCCTTTCTCTTTTCAGTTTTCTCGATAAGAACTATCATTATGTGAGTTTATGGCAAAAGGCATTTCCTTTTAGCTACGTTCTAAAACCTCCTTTTTATCCTATGGTTGTATACTAATTGAAGCACTGCCTCACTGGGAAATTTAAAATAGATCTCCTTGTTGTAGTTCTGAAAAGAGTGGATCGGGATGGAATTAACATTTGACCAGCTGGAGGGCCTTCAGGCAAGGTGGTTTGTTGTTTATAAAATTTGTATGCTGCCAAACTCAAAAATGACTCTCAGCAGTTCACAGTAAAAACACGAGGAGGTTGTTCACGAGAAGAGAGTCAAAAGTCAGGATGGCAGTTTCATCTGCTTAACTTTTTTGATCCCATCCATGCATGCCCCAGACACCAGGGTTCATCAGATCTTCTTGAAAATCCAGATTAGCAAATACAGAGGGATCCAGTTTAGTGAAGGAAAATATCAGTGGACAGCTGGAACCAGACCAGTATTTCTCAACCTGGGCTGCTTGAAGATGGGAGTTGAAGTCTACACAACTTCAAGTGGCCAAGGTTGAGAAACACTGAAGCTGACAAATACCTCCACGGCACATTTTCAATCTGTGCAGCAGCTGCCATGGGTCTTCTAAATTCCCGCTGTATTACAGCTCTTCCTCCTCCGCCTCTTCCTTGTTCTCTCCTGTGGTGTCCTGCAGCTCATGACTCTGAGCACAAACAGTTGTAGCAATTCCAAAAAAATTAAAGAATGTTGTATTCCTGCATTCTTTCCAACTTCACTGCAAGTTTCAACCTGTCCTTTTGGAAGTTTATATATAATGTCCTTTTCTCTCTTTTCATTTTCATTTTAAACCTGGAAATATGCAAACTGTAAGACAGGATGATGATCATTGTCATTTAGTCAGGACTGGGATTGTTCAGCCATATGAAAAGACGTCCGTTCCTCGCTTGTCCTTCTGTCTTGCTCCCAAACAAGGTTTGGAAACAAATGGTCAAATGACCTTCTGAAAGGTCAGAAAACAAATGACAAATTATTGTTTGTCACCAAATCTCAGCTTCTGGAGAAGCGGTAGACTATTGTTCTGTATATCTCCTTCTCTGATGTGCATGCAAATGGGAGTCTTAACGTGAAAGGAAATGAAGAAAATGTGGTAGGAAATTACCAGTCCTGGTTTAATCATCAGGAGTGAATGGGCTAAATCCAATCTGAAGATAACTGGCTTGATTACAGGGGATGAAAACCAGGAGCAGGCTACACTACTTTATGTTGCATAAATCAGTTTGAGAGTTCTGGACAGTTCCTTAAAGACAATAGATCTCCTGGTCGTAGTTCTGAAAAGAGTGGATCGGGGTGGATAGCTGGAGGGCCTTCAGGCAGGGTTGTTTGTTTGTTTGTTTATAAAATTTTGTCTGCCGCCAATATATTGTGTACAATATAGTACATAAATATTAAAAAAGGATGTCCTGCTCACTCCGAGATGCACAGGGTTAGATGCCAAGGGGGCTAAATCCTTACTGCTGGGGAGCTGGTGGGGAGGGGTCCAAAAAAGCCAAGATGGTGCCTGCTACTGTGTGACTCTCTTTTTTTTTTAACATTTGATAATTTGGAGATGCCGCCTCGCGTTTTTTGACCGCCCTCGCACTTGGGTGTTCGGTTTAACACAGAGTTTTGGCTGGCCATCATGCCTTGTCTGACATCTCAAAACGTTCATTACCTTCCTCAGCTCAGAAGAGAAAGGGTGAACGAGGGGGAAGAGCGTAGAAAAACTTAGAGCTGACCTGGGTTTTCTCGTTTGCTGCAGAGCGCAAGAGCCCGGTGGGAACTGCAGGATGAGCAATGACTGCCAGAAGGGCTTGGCCGACATGGAAGAAGTCCCGCTGGAGGACCCAGGCGGAGCCAGCACAGAGTACCGAGTGTTCAGGGCCTACGTCCAGCGGCGACTGTCTGCGAGCAAATACAGGCAGTTGCTGGAACGGGAGCGCAAGGTCCGGGGGGGAAGCCGCGAGGGTGCGCCAGCCGCTGCTCTTGCCCAGGACAGAGAGGTGCCCTTTCCAGGAGTTCCTCAGGCAGAGCACAAACCGCCGGCCCCACACCAGAAGGACCAGAAGAAACCGAAGAAGAAGAAGAAGGCAAAGAAGACGAAGGCACGGACCGGCTGGAGGTGCCTTTGGGTTCCTTCTTGTCTGAGGCCGCGAGCGGAGGTTGTCCGAAGGGGATCCTCGCAGGACTCTGTCAACGGCCCTTCCCAGGTGCTGCACTGCCTGAGCTCTGGACACTTACCCGATGAGCAATGTGGGTTTCCTCCAGGTCAGGCAGCGTACAGTATGCCGGGTTAATTTTGGTAGCATGGCAGCCTTCTTCACAGCGACCTTCTCGAAACTCGTTTCCGATAACAGTTTAGCTGACACAGCCGATCAGTGGGACATTAACTATCAACTACAAAGAGTCCTCAACTTAGGACCAGTCACTTAGTGACCATTCAAAGTTCCAGTAGACTGCCAAAGAGGATTTATGACCTGCTTCCAAAGTTCCAACAATTTGGGACCCTCCTGTGGCCACGTGACTGTATGTTGGTCATTTGGCAACTGGCTTACATTTATAGCTATTTGTGGTGCCCTGCAGTTAGGTGACCGCAATTTATGATGTTTTTGCCAAAAAACATTTACTTCTGGTTTTCAGCAAAAAATGCCCCCTGATGAAACAATGCGTTTGCTTAATGACCATGGATTTGCTTAACAACAATGGTGATTCACTTAATGACCACCACAAAAAAAGGTGACAAAATTGGATTGGCCATATGATGACCCACTTTATGATTATCACGACTTACGACCATAATAGGCAAGCCCCAGTGTGGTCATAAGTCAAGAATTAGCTGTATTTCAATATTGTTCTCTGATTCTTGGAACAAAGTCCTTTTGATACCCCAGTTTAAAGTACGATTGTTCTTTAACATTGGGTAATAATGGCATTGGGTACAATTGTTCAGATTACAGCCCAGCGTCTTCCATCCACACTAACGTCCTTGGCACGTTTCTACTTCTATCCTCCCTACGCATCCCTCAGATATAATTTTGACGTAGACAGGAATGTGCACAAGGCATAGTCAGAAAAGTCAAGATCGCAACTGCACTGTGTATTTGAAGCTCTGCTGTGTTTTCTTTTTGTGTGCACAGCAAGGCAACACAGAGCTTTAATCACATCTTGATGTTTTTTGGCTACACTCTTTTGTACACACTTTTGCAACACTCAATATAGAGTAAGGAGTTACTGACCATCTGTGCCTACAGCAGATTAGCATATATTCAATATAGTTGGCATTTTGCTTATTGCTTGAGTTTTAAATGTAAAATATGGATTTTATGATTTTCTTAAAAAATGATGTTTCTCGTTATCATTCTTAAATGAAGTCTGGACTTTCTGTGATAAGAAAAAAAAAAGGAACAAACTGATGATAAGGGTGTTTGGAGGATGTCTGCCCACCAAAGAAATAATGGTTTGGAACTAGCCACTGCAAATCCAAGATAGAAAGGTTTCTTCTTTACAGGTAGTCCTTGACTTACAGCCATTCATTTAGCAACCATTCAAAGTTACAATGGCACTGAAAAAAGTGACTTATGACATCACAGCATCCTGTAGTCACGTGATCCAAATTTGGGCGCTTTGCCAAATGGCATGTATTTACAAAGGTTGCAGCGTCCCACAATTGCATGATTGACATCTGTAACCTTCCAGCCAGCTTCCAACTGCCTTGCTTAGCAAAGCAATGTAAATTCTGGTCCTCACTGTGGCCATAAGTCGAGGACTACGTGTAATCTTTATGGGCCATTCTTCTTTCCCTCCAACACACAAACTGGATTAGAAAATGGCAACCCGAACATTTTTTTGCCATAACGACTGTATTTTTGGATGATGCAGCACATTACATGTTCCTGAGTAATGCATCAGCTGAAGGGAGATGGTTTGATGGAATTATTCCCCTCTTATTTTGTTTGGCTTTCTTAGACTACGTGGACGTCTCTCGTTTGGCAGAGAGACTTGCTGAGATCGTGGATCATTCCGGATTTCCCCTTGAACTGCAGGGTTCCCGAGTGGTGGACCGTACACTGAGTCTAGAAGAAGACGGTCCCTCTGCCAGCAAGCCAATCCCATCAGCTGGAGATGAAGGAATAGGTAAAGTGTGGCCTCGTGGTTAAGGTAACAGACTAGCAACCGGGAGGTTGTAAATTCTAATCCCTCCTTAGCCATGAAAGCTGGCTGGGTGACCCTGGGCCAGCCACGCATGCTCAGCCCAACCACCTCATGGGGTGAATACAAAAAAAGTTAAGTGAAGCCCTTCTCCTCCAGGGCATTGCTTTGAACTCCTCTTGGGGGTATTTCTTTCCATGGATTTCCTGAGCGCATTCACGGTTCCTTGCCCACCTGGGCGCGGCAGAAGATTCCCACCTCGACGCAAGTCCTCGAATATGCCCGAGATTTGCTTTCTCTATGGCCTCATCGCAGCTCAGTCCATTTTGACCCAACTATTGTCCACAGTATTTTCATGATGAGGTCTTGAACGCAAGCAATATTCACAGCTTATGCATAGGGCAAGAGATTTCTCAGGCCGCTGCTCAAATGGTAATTGAGGAACTTTTATATCTGTTTCTGAGCCATGGCTAGCTCAGCAGCACTGGCCCGGAGAGCTCATCTTGCTTAGCTGTCTGAAGCAGCTACAAAAATTTTTTAGATTTTTGGGAAGGAAGAGCTGGCAGAATGCATCCCTTGTCATTGGCCAGCTGGTTGAGGTGGCTAAGGGATGGAACATGAGTATGAACATGCACGCACACCTAGCCACCCAACCCTTCTTGTCGAGGGGAGAAACCTCTCTTATTATTTAAGAGAAGGAGAAGAACAAGGCTATGTTTTTCAATTTTACAGTTCAGTATTTCTCAACCTTGGCAACTCTAAGACGTGTGGACTTTAGCACCCAGAATTTCCCAGCCAGATGGAGGTTGAAGTCCGTATGTCTTCAAGTTGCCAAAGTTGAGAAACTTCGGTACAGATGATAGGGTGCAGATTAGAGCTTCTAGGAAATCAAGATAGATGTTACAAGAGCCCCAAAGACAGAAACTTCTGCTTTGTAGGACCAGGCTAGTCCAGTGCCCCCATAGAGCATCTGGAGGTCTAGGGAGATCTGCTGTTAGCATCGTTGCTTCTTCCAGCCACTTCTGCAATCAGTGGAGATGGTCTCCTGAGCAGCCAACCCAAGCTCTCCCTTCTGTTGACCCCTTAGTCAATTGCCTCAGACAGCCCTGTCTGAACCAGCCTGGAGAAACATGTGTGGCTCATGAAAGGATCCAGAGTATTTTCTCTGAAGGGGACACCTGGCCTTGCTTCAGGCTATCAGTATGATAGCAGAACCACACCAAACTGGGCAATGCCATCCTTAGTTGCAGGGGACAAAATCCTTAGCATAATGGGAAATAATAGAATGCTTTTGTAAGTTACCTAAACTTTGTTTTTCTTGAAGGTTAGGTTTGTAGTTGGTTTATTTCATTCAAAACAGACCAGGGTTTTGAAAGCTACCAAGTAGAAGCTCAAGGCATTTTGGTGCCTTATTTACTGTTGGTCCAGCAATCAATATTTCATGGAGAAAATCTATGATGGCACCTAATTGAGAATCATTTCTTGCAAAGCAGTAATCCAAGAGCTTTGTTATTTTACTTGCTGTGTTAAGAAAAATACATGAGCTAATTGCTGACTATCTTTTTATCAGATAATGAAGAAAAGATTATTGATGCAATAGTTGCTTTGTTACGGAAGTCAGGAGATGAACTGGAGGAAAAGGTAACCAGCTTAAGGTCCCATTGACGCCGATACTCTGGGCTACAAATTATTTGCTGAAATTTTCACTTCATGCACTTATTTTTCTTCATTTGCAATTTGGCGCAGGGATTTAAGTGCTGTCATCTCAAAACCTTTCTTCTAAAACCAGGTATAAACTTCTTCCAACATGGAAAAAAGGCCTTCCCTTGAATTCAGAAAAAGGAGGAGCAATTTGGAGCTCCATTAGATCTTTCATCCTTGGTCTATCAAAGAGAAAATTTCCCCAAGACTGCAAAACTTGGTCATCTCTGAAATAAGTCATTATTTATAAGTTCCTCCATTTGGGTTGAGCACAGTTTTTTTTTTCAAAGCCACATGATGTGATTGTTCAGCTATCAGAGCACCTGGAAATACTTTGACAGACCTACACTCAAAAGGTGATTTCAAAAAGTTACACAACCTATAATCATAGACACTCTTACCTGGGAATAAAACTCATTAAGTTATTTAGCTGGAACAACCTGTTGAAAAAGTCCACCCTTATCAGGAAGGGAGCATCAAACAACCTAACTTATGGGTGAGGGTAAAATAAAATATGGAGAGAGCCCTAGGTAACCCAGTTTGAGCTTCCACAGAAATATAATAGGATATAAATTTGACACAAACATAGAACCTGAGATGATAGGGCTCAAATCTTCCTCAGGCATAAAGTCATCTAGAGCAGGGATTTTCAAATGTTATCAAGAGGCACAGTCTGAGTAACTAGGCATCTTTTTTTCTTCTTCTTTGTCCTTAGTCTCTCATGCGATCCCATCAAGTTCTTGAGAAGTTCTTGCTGGTCTCCATGGAAGACAATTTGAAAAAAAGAAAACAAAACCTGACCTAGTCAATTTGTTGAGGAACTTGGCTAATATATAAATGCTTTTCTTTCCTCTTCCAGATGCAAAAGAATAAAACTTTCTTTCAGAGTATTTGGGATATGATGACCTCCTATACCTTCTACAAGAGAGTGACGGACAAGTTCCTTGAGGAGATACCAATAGATTCCTCAGTGGATTCTGAGGATCAAATTAACAGCATCAAAGTTGCAATGATTATGGAAGCCACAACTAAACTCACTACAATGGACAACCATCCCATGAATCTGGTGCTAGGCTTTGGAACAAAATATATGCAGGAAAACTTCAGCCCTTGGATCCAAAGACAAGGGGGATGGGTAAGTGTTTCATAGTCTAAATCCATGTTTAGCAGCTTTAAGATGTGTAGACTTCAACTTCCGGAATTCTCTAAACAGCATTTAGGAGAATTTTGGGAATTGGAGTCTACATACCTTAAAGTTGCCAGAGTCAAGAAGTGGTAGTCTAAATGAACTTGAGCCCTGCACTGTTTTCCTCTGTGAGAGATGATTATACTTGGTCTCTTCTGTATATGACCTCTAACAGTCATTAACCTTTAAAAGAAATCAGTGCTTTCATCAATATTATTCCTGTAATGGCCTATGTTCTCATAAACTCAATCCAGGAGAATGTAGCTAAAGGAACTGAACAATTAAATCTTCTCACAGGACTCCAAGAATGGTAACTCTGCTCCATGAACTGACAGATTTTAAGAGCCTCTAGTTATGATCAGTTGGACAACTGCTGGAGTCCCTGAGGTTTAAACTTTGGCTAATCCATTGATTTTAGCATAATATTGCAGTGTAGTTATGCTGCAGGATTTAAAAGAGGAAGGGAAGGCACCCTGTGGCCTCATACTTACTCAGCAGAGCATTGGAAGCTATGGCTGAGCTGAAGGAAGGGCATGCTCTTCTCAACACTGCATGCATTGCAGTTTTTCTCCCTTTCTTGAGAAGAATCTTCACTTTATGAGAGCATTCTTAAAAAGGTTTCTTTCAAGACAGAGAGACCTCTGGGAAGAACTTGGTCCAGCTTGTCTTGGAACCTGTATAAGAAGCAGGTTCTGTGCATTATGTCCATCTAAGAGAATTTTAGAAGGAATAACAGAAAAAGTAACACAAGGGCTTTGCGCTCTCTCTTCTCCTCATGGGCTTGTTTGCCTGGAAAATCTATGGGAACCAAGATGAGGTGAACATTCCCAAAACAGCCCTTCATCACTGTGGCTTAGAAGAGGAGGCCCATGCTGCTCAGAATACTACTGATAGTCTCAGTTCCTTCTTCATCCTATTCCTCAACAGCCCTTCAACAGAGGTTTAGGGGCTTCAGAGGATGGTCTTTGTTAAAGAGGAGCCTCAAGGCTGCCCCTTTCCTCCCAGTGTCACTCATCCCTTTCTTGCTGGGAAGGACTCAGTCTTCTCATCCCCTCTCAGAAATCAGTCCTGCTCAGAAGAAGTGGTTGCCCACAAAAATGAGCAAACCAGTTTCTAGAGTAGGCGAAGTTCTTAGGTGACATGGATGCTTTCCCTCAACGCATCATTTCCTGGCAGGTCACCAATCACTTGTAGCTTACCTTCTCTCCCCAGCATCCTAGTTTAGGAAGCTATGGGATGTGAGTACAGGTAATCCGTGACTGACAACGATTTGTTTAGTGACCATTCAAAATTACAGCGGCACTGAAAAAAGTGACTTATGACTGGTCCTCACACTTATGACTATTTCAGGCTCTCCCACGGTCATGTGATCAAAATCAGAGCACTTGGCAAACATGTATTTTTAAGTCGCTCGGATTCAGTCCCAGTTGGACGCTGGTTGCGAGGCAGAGCCAGTGGAGACGCCGAGGGAGGAGTCTTGCCCAGTAATCTGGGAGC